>JABUQX010051060.1:0-2500 GCA_015478945.1 Trachelipus rathkii
GGAGTGTATGTAGGTTTGTTATGTTCATATAGGCACATATATAGTTGATATAATAATAATAATAATAATAATAATAATAATAATAATAATAATAATAATAATAATAATAATAATAATAATAATAATAATAATAATAATAATATAATAATACATAATAATATAATATAATAATAATAATAATAATAATAATAATAATAATAATAATAATATTTTGTGCGGTTGTGTGTAGTATAGTAAAGATTGAGATTGCTATGCTGACTTCTGCTGGTAAGTTGAAACTTTTAATTTTAGTTACCTTGTTAATGAATGCTGTATGTCAGTTAGGCTAGGATGAGATATTTTTTTGTTTAGTTTTCAATATTACAATGTTATTTTGAAAAAAAACATTAATATTTTAGAGATGATTGAAAAAGTGTTGTATATTTTCATTTAACTTGAAAGTATGATATATTTAACAACAAAGCACACAACAGCGACATCAACAAACAACAACAACGACAACAACAACACCACACACCGCAACATTCACTACAAACAGCCAACAACAACAACAGCACATTTTCAACAACACTAACATTTCAACAACACCACCATCTTGCAACAACAGCACACCACGACAACAACCAACAACAAAACAACAACAACAACAAGCAACAACAAAACAACCACACAGCACAACTGAAACAACATGCAACAACAAACGCAACAGTTTCAACATCAACACTACAGCAAGAAATTTATTTTATGTTATGTGTCATAAAAATATGACATGAATCAAATAGATCAATAGATCAATAGAATCACAGATGGGTAGGAGGGGTAGCTGGATGGTCTTTGATTCTGATTAACGGATTTACTAGCTTTAAAGGTATGTAAAATGCAAATTTTTTAAAAGTTATAAACATAAAAAGAATAAATTTTTTAGTAAAAAACAAAATGTTTAAGAAACAAAACAAAATAAATAAAAGTTTTGTGTATATTAATAAAAAAAATTGACTTGAATCAATAGATCAATGGATTCAATAGATCAATAGATCATGGATGGGTAGGTGGGTGGAATGTAGGGCCGTTTGATTTACTGATTTACTGATTACTGCTTTAAGAGGTATGTAAAAATGCAAATTTTTTAAAGTTATAAACATAAAAAGAAATAAATTTTTTAGTAAAAACAAAATGTTTAAAGAAAACAAAAAAAAATAAAAAAAAGGCATTGTTTTAGTAAAAAAATTGACTTGAATCAATAGATCAATAGATCAAATAGATCAATGATCATGGAAGATACGAAGGTAGGTTTGATTTACTGATTTACTGATTTACTGCTTTAGGGTATGTAAAAATGCAAATTTTTAAGTTATAAACATAAAAAGAATAAATTTTTTAGTAAAAACAAAAATGTTTAAAGAAACAAAACAAAATAAATAAAAGTTTTGTGTTATGTTATACAAAATATGACTTGAATCAATAGATCAATAGATCAATAGATCAATAGATCAATAGATCATGGAAGGATAGGAGTAGTTTGATTTACTGATTTACTGATTTACTGATTTACTGATTTACTGATTTACTGATTTACTGTTTTAGGGTATGTAAAAATGTAAATTTTTTAAGCTACAAACATGAAGAGCATAATTTTTTTTAGTAAAAACAAAAATGTTTAAAGAAACAAAACAAAAATAAATAAAAGTTTTTGTGTTATGTTATACAAAATATGACTTTAATCAATAGATCAATAGATCAATAGATCAATAGATCAATAGATCAATAGATCAATAGAATGGGTAGGAGGATAGAGTGGGTGGTTTGATTTACTGATTTACTGCTTTACTGATTTACTGATTTACTGATTTACTGCTTTAAGGTATGTAAAAATGCAAATTTTTTAAGTTATAAACATAAAAAGAATAATTTTTTTTAGTAAAAACAAAATGTTTTTAACGAATAAAAGTAATTAAATAAATTTTTATAGTAAAAACATAATGTTTAAAGAAAACAAAACAAAATAAATAAAAGTTTTTGTGTTATGTTATACAAAATATGACTTTAATCAATAGATCAATAGATCAATAGATCAATAGATCAATAGATCAATAGATCACCCGAATGGGTAGGAGGATAGAGTTTGTGGTTTTGATTTACTGATTTACTGCTTTTACTGCTATACTGCTTTAAGGTATGTAAAAACAAAATGTTTTAAACGAATAAAAGTAATTAAATAAATTTTTATAGTAAAAACATAATGTTTAAAAAAAACAAAACAAAATAAATAAAAGTTTTTGTGTTATGTTATACAAAATATGACTTGAATCAATAGATCAATAGACCAATAGATCAATAGATCAATAGATCAATAGATCAATAGATCATGGAAGGGTAGGAGTGTGGCTGGATATAGTTTGATTTACTGATTTACTGCTTTAAGGTATGTAAAATGTAAATTTTTTTAAGTTATAAACATAAAAAGAATAAATTTTTTAGTAAAAACAAAATGTTTAAAAGA
>JABUQX010051060.1:7500-10000 GCA_015478945.1 Trachelipus rathkii
ATCTATGGTCCAATTTTTAAAGCTTAAACCTATTGTCAACCAGATATAGTTGCGTATTACGAACCCTGAAGACATAGAAAAACTTTTACAGAATTACAATGAACGAACCTGTCAGAATATCATTCGAATCTGTGAAGAAAATTAGACACGAAGCAGTCGACAACTTTTTTGAAAAGAAATCTGGGATACTTTCTGAGTTATATAATATTATATATATATAATAGATATATATTTTATATATATATATATATATATATATATATATATATATATATATATATATATATATATATATATATATATATATATATATATATATATATATATTTACTATTGGTTATATATATAGTATATATATAATAATATATATATTGTATGTTATATATATAATGTATATATTATAATATATATATATATATATATATATTAGTGATGGGACGATTATGAAATTTTTGCCGATGACGATGACGATGACGATTAGAGCAAATTTCACCGATGACGATGACGATGACGATGACGATGACGATTAATTGAAAAAAACTATTTTTAAAATTTCTCTCTCTCTCTCTCTCTCTCTCTCTCTCTCTCTATATATATATATATATATATATATATATATATATATATATATATAAGGCTGTAGATAGTTACACACACTCTCTCTATATATATATATATATATATATATATATATATATATATATATTATATAAGGCTGTAGACAGGAGGGTCAGGGGTTCAACCTCCCGAAATTATTTTAGCGATCAAAATTTTTGATTCCTTAAGTCTCAATAATAATAATAATAATAAATAATAATAATAATAATAATAATAATAATAATAATAAAATAATAATAATAATAATAATAATAATAATAATAATAATAATAATAAATAATTATATAATAATAATAATAAAATAATAATAGTAATTAATAGTATAATAATAATAAAATAATAATAATATAATAATAATAAAATAAATAATAATATGAATAATAATAATAATAATAATAATATAATATAATAATAATAATACTAATAACAACGATAACAATAAACTAGATAATAATAATAGAAATATAAATTAGACAATAACAATAACAATAACAATAAATTAACAATAATAACAATAATAATAATAATAATATAATAATAATAATAATCAAATAATAATAATAATAATAATAATATAATAATAATATAATAATAATATAAATAATAATTAATAGTTAATTAATGAAAATGAAAAGTATTTATTAATAGAAATGAGGAGACATGTTTGTTGTCCGTAACGATTTCTTAGGTCAAGTGGCTGTTCCTCATACATGTATAAAATATTTAGACCAGGGAATTCAACGTGAATTCGGTTAAAATTTGCTTAGATGGAGGAAAAGTGGCGATTCAAAATGGCTTAATGATGGATGTAAAAATTTAAAAGATAAGGAGGGAGCTGTAATCGTTGATGGGGGATGAGCAGGTTCATACCTTCTTCGACTTAATTTTTCTTTCCTCATTCATTCCTTCTAAAACTAATCTTTCTTTCCTCATAATCCATGGTTCGATCGTGCTTATTCTCTGGCCATTCAGGCTAGAGATAACAGGTGCTATCTGAGTGTGGAAAAAATTCTCGTTCTCCCTATCACTCTCGCTATTTTCATTCAGCTAGAAATCGTTGCAGGGATACTCTTCGACGAGCAAAGCTGCTTTCATCAAACGAAAGTGCGCTAACCTCCTTGGTTCTCCTACTGACAAATCTTCATCTCTAGCAACTCTGTAATCTGCCTTTTCCTCCTCTTAGTTTTGTCTGATCATTGTGTTGCTATTCTCCAACTGAAAAAAGGGCAATCTCTTCGGCCCTCTAGCTCAAACTATATTCTTTATGTTCTCATACTCAGCACTTTCCCTCCCTCAAGTTTTGGAAGCTCTCACATGTCCACCTAATCCGAAAAAAGGAAGCCGCTCTGAATCCTTCTAACTATCGCCCTGTAGCTCTCACTTGTCTCTATCTAAGATCTTTGAAACACTTCTCAACTCACTTCTTAGATCATCTGAACCTACTCACTCCGGATCGCCAGTACGGCTCTCGCTGCACGAAGTCTACTGGCGATATACATTCCTATCAAACCGATTTATGGTTTTTTGCTCTTAGGAACTACGGGGAGACTTGGGTGGTGGCGCTTGACATATCCAAAGCATTTGACCGAGTATGGCACGCGTCAATGCTCTCCAAGCTCCCCTCCTTTGGGTTTCCTCCTTCTCTTTGCTTAACTTATAGTCTAGCTTTTCCTTTCAAATCGCGCTCATATCGGCTGTTTTGTTGATGGGCGACTTCTTTTTCTGTCAATAGTGGTGTTCCTCAGGGTTCTGTCTTATCTCCTACTTTATTCCTACTTTTCATTAATGATCTTCTCACCTGCACCTCTAACTCTATCCACTCGTATTACCGATGACTCGACCCTTCATTCTTTAACTCATATCAATTCTACTCCCACTTTTA
>JABUQX010051060.1:12500-25596 GCA_015478945.1 Trachelipus rathkii
CAATAAAGGCGATCAAAAAGAGTTCAAAAGACCGATCAAAAGCAATTCAAAATAAACCGTATGAAAATACTCTGATCAAAGAGCGAGTCAAAAAATGGATCAATATGCTAATCTAATACGATCAAACATTCATAACACCGATTAATAAGCGAGTGAAAAAAAAGTCTAAAAGCGATCAAAAAAAGCGATCAGGCTCAAAATGTGTATCACCGGTCATTAAAAAGCGTCACCTCAGTCAAAACTGATCAAAAAGCTATCAAAAAGCGATAAAAAGGAGATCAAAAAGCGATCAATTAAAAGCGATTCAAAAGCAATCAATAAACTGATGAAATACCGTCAAATGCCATCAAAATACTGATCAAAGAAGATCAAAAAAACCGGATCAAAAAACTATCAAAAAGCTATCAAAAGTCGATCAAAAAATCGATTAAAAAGCAATCAAAAAATGATGATATAACGATCAAAAAGCGATCAAAAAGCGATCAAATGCCAATCAAACTGATCAAAAAGTGATCAAAAGCGATCAAAGAGCGATCATAAAGCGGTCAAAAAGCAATCGAAAAAGCTATTAAAAAAGCGATCAAAAAGCAATCAAAAACCGATCAAAAACTGATCAAAAACTGATCTAAAAAGCGATACAAAAGCAATCAAGAACCGATGAAATACCGATCTAAAAGCGATCAAAAAGCGATTAAATGCCAATCAAATATTGATCAAAAAGCAATCAAAAAGCGATAAAGATCGATAAAAAACGATCAAAAACGATCAAAAAGCGATCAAAAACCTATCAAAAAAAGATAAAAAAGCAATAAAAAAGCAATCAAGACCCCATGAAATACCGATCAAAGAGCGATCAAAAAGCGATCAAAAAAAGCGATCAAAAAATCGATAAAAGATCAAATCAAAAAGCAATCAAAAACCGATCAAAAAGCAATCAAAAAATGCCAATCAAATATTGATCAAAAAGCCATCAAAAAGCGATAAAAAAAGCGATCAAAAAGCGATCAAAAAGCGATCAAAAAGCGATCAAAAAGCGATCAAAAAGCGATCAAAAAGCGATACAAAAAAGCGATAAAAAAAAGCGATCCAAAAAGCAATCAAAAACCGATCACAAAAAGATAAAAAAACGATAAAAAGCAATCAAAAACCAATGAAATACCGATCAAAGAGCGATCAAAAAGCGATCAAAAAGCGATCAAAGAGCAAATCAAAAAGCAATCAAAAACCGATCAAAAAGTGATCAAAAAATAGCAATCAAAAACCAATGAAATTCTGATCAAAAAGCGATTAAATAAATGCCAATCAAATACTGATCAAAAAGCGACCAAAAAGCGATCAAAAAAGCGATCAAAAAGCAATCAAAAACCGTTAAAAAACCGATCAAAAAAGCGATCAAATAGCAATCATAAACGGATGATATACCGAAAAAAAGCGATTAAATGTCAATCAAATACTGATCAAGAAGCGATCAAAAAGCTATAAAAAAGCGATCAAAAAGTGAACAAAAACCGATCAAAAAGCGATCAAAAAGCGATCATAAAGCGATCAAAAAGCAATCAAATGCCAATCAAATACTAATCTAAAAGTGATCAAAAAGCGATCAAAAATACGATCAAAAAACGATCAAAAACCGATCAAAAAACGATCAAAAACCGATCAAAAAGCGATCAAAAAGCGGTGAAAAGGCAATTAAAAAAGCGATTAAAAAAGCGATCAATAAGCAATCAAAAACCAATCAAAAACTTATCAACAACATATCAAAAAAGCGATAAAAAAGCAATCAAAAACCGATGAAATACCGATCAAAAAGCTATCAAAAAGCGATTAAATGCCAATCAAATACTGATCAAAAAGCGATCAAAAAGCGATCAAAAACGATCAAAAAGCGATCAAAAAAGCGATCAAGCAGCGATCAAAAAGCGATCAAAAAGCGATCAAAAAAGCGATCAAAAAAGCGATTAAATAGCAATCAAAAACTGATCACAAAAAGATAAAAAAGTGATAAAAAATAATCAAAAACCAATGAAATACCGATCAAAAAGCTATAAAAAAGCGATCAAAAAAGCGATCAAAAAAGAGATCAAAGAGCAAATCAAAAAGCAATCAAAAACCGATCAAAAAATGCGATCAAAAAGCGATCAAATAAGGCAATCAAAAACCGATGAAATACCCGATCTACAAGCGATCAAAAAACGATTAAATGCCAATCAAATTATTGATAAAAAAGCAATCAAAAAGCGATAAAAAAGCGATAAAAAAACGATCAAAAACGATCAAAAAGCGATCAAAAACCTATCAAAAAGATAAAAAAGCAATAAAAACGCAATCAAAACCCCATGAAATACCGATCAAAGAGCGATCAAAAAGCGATCAAAAAAAGCGATCAAAAAAGCGATAAAAGATCAAATCAAAAAGCAATGAAAAACCGATCAAAAAGCAATCAAAAAAGCGATTAAACAGCAATCAAAAAACGATTAAATACCTATCAAAAAGCTCTCAAAAAGCGATTAAATGCCAATCAAATACTGATCAAAAGCGATATCAAATCGATCAAAAAAACGATCAAAAAGGTGATCAAAAGCGATCAAAAAGAGATCAAAAGCGATCAAAATTTTTTCAAAAAAAGCGATGCAAAAAGCAATCAAAAAACAGATGAAACTATGATCTAAAAGAGCCGATCAAAAAATGCGATCAAATGCCAAAAAATACTGATTCAAAAAGCGATCAAAACCAATCAAAAAACCATCAAAAATCGATCAAAAAAGCTATTAAATAGCAATCAAAAACCGATCAAAATGCGAACAAAAGCGATCAAAAAGCGATCAATGCCAAAAAAATACTGATCAAAACAGCGATCACAAAATAAAAAAAACGATCAAAAACGCGATCAAAAAGCAGATCAAAAAAGCGATCTCAAAGAGCGATAAAAAAACGATCAAAAGGCGATCAAAAAGCAATCAAAACCGGATCAAAAGAGATAAAAAAGAGAATAAAAGAGCAAGTCAAAAACGATGAAATACCGATCAAAGAGCGATCAAAAAAGCGAACAAAAAAAAGCTATTAAAAAAGCGATCGATAAAAGAGCAAATCAAAAAGCAATCAGACCACCGTATCAAAAAGACGATCAAAAAAGTGATTTAATAGCAATGAAAACCAGATGAAATACCGATCAAAAAAGCGATCAAACAGCAATTAAAAACCACCAAATCCGATCAAAAAAGGATCAAAAACCGATCAAAAAGCGAATAAAAAGCGATCAAAAAAAGCGATCAAAAGAGCGATCAAAAAGCGATCAAAAATACGATCAAAAAAAAAGCGATCAAATAGCGATCAAATGCCAATCAAATACTGAGATTGGAATACAAGATACGATCAAAAGCGAGCCGATCAAAAAGCAACCTCAAAAACTCGATCAAACCGATCAAGAAGCGATCAAAAAAGCGAATCAAAAGATCAAAAACCGATCAGAGTACCGAGAATTAAATGGCCAAAACAAATACTGATAGCAAAAAGCGACTCAAACTCCGAACAAAAACTATCGCAAAAGCTATCAAAAATCAAATCTAAAAGTTATTAAAAAGCAATCAAAAAATGATGATATACCAATCAAAAAGTGATCAAAAAGCGATCAAATGCCAGTCAAATACTAATCAAAAACCGATCAAATGCCAATCAAATATTAATCAAAAAGCGATCAAAAGCGACCCCGTTAAAAAGCGATCAACCAAAGACGAGATCAAAGATAAGTGTTCAAAAAAAGCGATCAACAATAAGCTTATCAAAAAGCAATCAAAAAACCGATGAAAAAAATTGATCAAAAAAGCGATCAAATGCCAATACAATATTACTGATCAAAAGAAAGCGATCCAGAAAAGCAATCAAAAAGGAATCAAAAAGTGATCAAATGCCAATCAAAAACCGATCATAAACCAATCAAAAACCGATTAAAAGAGATCAAAAAGCGATCAAAAAGCTATCAAAAAGCAATCAAAAACTGATGAAATACCGATCAAAAAGCGATCAAAAAGCAATCAGATGCCAATCAAATACGATCAAAAAGCGATCAAAAGATCAAAACGCGATCAAAAAGCCGATAAAAAAAACGATCAAAAAGCTCAAAAACCGATGAAAATACCGATCAAAAGTGATCAAAAAAAGCGATCAAAAAGCGAAAGCGATCAAAAAACAAATCAGAAAACAATCAAAAACCGATCAAAAAAGCGATCAAAAAAGCGTTCAAATACCAATCAAAAACCGATGAAATACCGATCAAAAAGCGATCAAAAAGCGTTTAAATGCCAATCAAATACTTATCAAAAAGCGATTAAATGTCAATCAAATACTGATCAAAAAGCGATCAAAAAGCGATCAAAAAGCGATCAAAAAGCAATCAAAAAAGCGATCAAAAAAGCGATAAAAAGCAATCAAAAACCGAATTAAAAAGAGATAAAAAAGCGATAAAAAAGCAATCAAAAACCGATGAAATACTAATTAAAAAGGGGTCAAAAAGCGATCAAAAACCGATCAAAAACCGATCAAAAAGCGATCAAAAACCGATTAAAAAAGCGATCAAAAAAGTTATCAAAGAGCAATCAAAAAGCGATCAAAAACCGATCAAAAAAGCGATCAAAAACCGATCAAAAAAGCGATTAAAAACTGATCAAAAAGCGATCAAAAAAGCGATAAAAAGCAATCAAAAAAACGATGAAATAGCGTATCAAATTAAGCGTATCAAAAAGCGATCAAGTGCCAATCAATACTGATCAAAAGCCAAACAAAAACCGATACAACAAACCATATCAAAAAAAAACGATCAAAAACGATCAAAAAGCGATCAGAAAAGCGATCAAAAAGCAATAAAAAAAAGCGATCAATAAAAGCGATTCAAAACCAGCATATCGAAAAAGCAATCAAAAACAGATGAAATACCGATCAAAAAGGAATGAAAAAGCAATCATATGCTAATTAAATATTGATCATAAAGTGATACAAAAAGCGAATCAAAAAAGCTTATCAAAACGATCAAAAAACGATCAAAAAAGTGATCAATAAAAAAGCGATCAGAAAAGCATCAAACCAATGAAATTCATTCAGCATCAAAGAGCGATCAAAAAGCGATCATAAAAGCGAACAAAAAAGTTATTAAAAAGTTATTAAAAAGCAATCAAAAAATGATGATATACCGATCAAAAAGAAATCAAAGAGCAGTTCAAATGCCAATGCAAAATACTTGATCAAAAGCTATAATAAAAGCGATCATAAAAGCGAATCAAAAAAGCGATCAAAACTGCGATACAGAGAAGCGAATTCAAAAAACCTGATGAAATACCGGATTTAAAAAAGCGATTCAAAAGCGATCAATGCCAATCAAATACTGATCAAACAAACGATCAAAAAGCAATCAAAAAACGATCAAAAAGCGATCAAAAAGCGATCAAAAAGTGATAAATAGGCGATCAAAAAAAGATCAAAAACCGATCAAAAACCGATCAAAAAAGCGATCAAAAAAGCGATCAAAAACCAATCAAAAACCGATCAAAAAGAGATAAAAAAGCGATAAAATAGCAATCAAAAGCAATCTAACACCGATGAAATACTGATATAAAGTAAACGATCAAAAAGCGAGTCAAAAAAAGTGATCAAAGAGCATTCATAAAAAGTCAATCACAAAACCGATTCAAAACGCGCGACAAGATGCCAATTCAACACTACTGATCAAAAAACGATCAAAAAGCGATCAAAAAGTGATTAAAAAGCGATCAAAAATCGATCAAACAAGCGAACAAAAAGCAATCAAAAACTGATGAACCATCTGATCAAAAAATCGGAAATCATAAAGCGATCAAATGCCAATCAAATACTGATCAAAAAACGATCAAAAATCGATCAAAAAATTGATTAAATAGCAATAAAAAAATGATGATATACCGATCAAAAAGCGATCAAATGTTAATCAAGAACTGATCAAAAAGCGATCAAAAAGCGATTAAAAAAGCGACCAAAAAGCGATCAAAAAAGCGATTAAAAAAAAGCGATAAAAAAAGTGCAATCAAAAAAAACCGATCAATAACCGATCAAAAAGCGATCAAAAGGCGATTAAATGCCAATCAAATACCGATCAAAAAGCGATCAAAAAGCGATAAAAAAGCAATCAAAAAGCGATTAAAAAGCAATCAAAAAGAGATGATAAAAGCGATCAAAAAAGTGATCATATATATATAATATATATATATAATATATATATATATACTATAATATATATATATATATATATATATATTATATATATATAGGTAATATATATCTATATATATATATATATATATTATATAATATATAGTATATATATATATATATGTATATATTAATATATATAATAGTATAGTATATATATATAGTACTAGTATAAAATATATATACTATATATACCATATTATTATATATAATATATATATATTATATATATAAGTAGTACTATAGTATATAATGGTCACGTTCATGGGCGGGGTCAGAGGGGAGGCAGAGGGGGGGGGTAGCTGCCCCCCTAGAAGTGTTTTACTCTTATATGAGTCTATCCTGCGAATTTTTTGTTTGATCCAACGTCCCGTCCGGGTCCGTTAAGTACGTTTTTACGATATATATATGATATATATATAGTATATATAATATAATATATATATATATTATATTACTAATATATATATATTATATATGTACGAGGATCATTGCGAAGGCTAATGTGTTAGTTGCAATCGTCATTTTCTCACATTTCTCTCGCCGATACGAGGTCTCTCACTCATTTTATATGCTGTTTTAATTGTAGATAAAAACTGGTGTGAATTCTATACATGTTTTTATAAAATGTTGGATGAAGTATATACAAATTCTAGTTTAGTGTTCAGTCGGAATTCTCAATTCTTTACTAAGTGTTTAAGATTCAAAGTAGCATTGAAATTATTACTCCGTGACGCCACTGAAAATAATTCACACCGCCTCAGTGTAAAGTTACAGTTCAATTTCATCAGATATGGATATTAGGAGATTCCTTGGTACTACGTTTTACTTTAAAATATTATATGTATAAATTTTGTGTATTTACTCCTGAAAAGTAAGGATTTTGTAACACATGATCTTACTTGTCCATATGAAGTTAGCATCATTTTAAAAAACTAGTTTTTCCATTACAACACAGAAATAATTGGTTTTCAAAATAGTTTGGCTTGCTATACTTATAATTTTTTCCGTTAACATCTTTGAATGTTAGTCAATGATTAGGCCTAGTGACCATATGTGGCAGAGATTTACAGTATTAGAACCATATATATATAATATAATATATCATATAATTATATATAATATGACTAGATATATATATATATAATATATTATATATATATATATATATATATATATATATATATATATATATATATATATATAATTATATATTATATATATATATAAATATAATATTATATATTAATTATATAATATATATTATAATTTTATTATATAATATATATTATATATTATATATATAAGGCTGTTTTGCAGTAAATTTGAAAAGGAAGAAACTCAGATATAAATGGAAATGGTTAGCGGTGAAAAAGAAGAAAAATATCCTAATAAGTCAACTAAGACTACACAAGAGGCATCCCTCCTACTTCGTTATATTCGCATGATGAAGAACCCACACCCAGTAAGATATGGGTCCAAATTTCGGAGCTAGCGGTTTCAGTAAGATGACAGCACGAATAATGGACTTGGTAGTATTACGTTGGAACATTCATCTATTGATTTCATATCTGAGAAAAACTGAAAACCGTACTGAAATGAGTGTTGGTATTCTCACCTAAGCGCCTAATATTTTTTTAAGATGCTACCTCAATTATAAGAGGAATTCCAATTATGAATTGGGTTGGAGATCATTATTCACTCCTGGCTGACATACTCCTAGGCGCCTAAATGGGATCTGTTTGGGTTCCAGTTTTGTTATTTTATCCACCAAAATTTAAATGTTCGGGCAGGAGTCCTAGGCACTTTAATAATTAAGACCTTTCACTAAATATAAAGATGTCATGTGGTTTTGTAAATGGGACACACAATACACATGAGTGCATAAACCTGCTGTTGAATATGCTTTTCAACAAGATTTGATCCTACAAGAACTGTGCCGATAGAACATCACAATAAATTAATACCCCAATAGCTAAGAAATCTATATAGAGAAAATAAAAAAATATTATCCTCAATAAGTTTGATGTGTGACATTTTCTAGTACGTGCGATTTGATTTACCGCTTCGGGGTAAACATCATGATGGAGTGTTGCAAGATTTGTGCCGCTTTCACGAATAGATGCCGGAGATCAGTCATTGAAAAAGCCATTTTGAAAAAGGGGACTGAAAAATGTCAGCATACCAATCAGATTCGATTCAGAAATGAGATCATTTCTGCTCATGTTGCACCTCACTATAAGAAGCATCTTCATACTAGGTAAAGGAAGAGTACGCAGTAAAAGCTTACCTAGCAGATGAAACCGCTGATATTTCTGGAAGAAGAACAATTATCCCAATATCCTTGCAAGTGCCAGACGCATAGACCAATCATGAAGTCAAAGAGAAATTTTATTTGGTTTTGTAAAACTCGAAAGCGCTTGACACCACAAAAAAACCATTATGAAAGCCCATTGACGATTTTGTTCTAATGGGAGAGCTGGATCCCTAGAAATGCGTGGGCTTGGGGTTTCGATGGCCTGTTCTACGATGTATGGCAAAGAAGGAGGTGTCCAATCATATTGGTGCTATGGGGGCCGGCTGGAAAACAAAAAAAAAGGGTTTGTTTAAACTTTAAAAAAGCTCAAATTTGTTTCCTTCATTGTTCTTATCAAACATAGTAGTAAATGAATTTGAACACAATACCAGAAATCCGCAATAGTGTGGGAACTATAAAGGACATTATTACGTTTTTTTCGCGAGTCGGTCTTGAGAAGAAAATTAATGCCAAACATCCCAAGCCTATGCCAACCCAGATGGTCTGAACAACAACAAGTGCATCTAGGGTGTTAAGGACAACTTGTACGATTGATTGCAAGCATTCAGAAATTCCTTTTTCCATTGAAGGAAATAACGCTACTGCCACAAGAAAAAGCGATTTTCATATTTGCATTCAGCGGCATGTAAGTTGTGCATTCATCATGGCTAATGATATTGATCGCGAGGTACTCTGCGATGTTAGAGCCAGTTTTAAATGCTCTCCAATCCAAGAACCTTGGATAGCGTCAAAACCTCGCAGCACATTCAACATATTTATGAAAATGATTAGGGGCCATCGGAAAAAGATGAAGAAAAAATTACCTATGAAGGTGTTAAAGAGTGTTAAAAGAAGTTAATCAAACTGGGACTTGATCTGAATATACCACTGATTTTTTTGGGAATGCAGCAGCAGCACGCAGCTACCATCCAGCAACAAACGATCCCATGGAAGTTCTGCAGAAATGTCCTTAATACTCCGTATCTGGATTCCTATAACCTCTTCTTTGGAATTTACGGTTTTCCTACTTTGAAAATACACTCTGCTTATTGCATTGACTATAAATCTACCATCCTTTCACATGCTACTCATAACAATAACAATCGATGAGTTAAAGGAAAACACAGCTTCATTTTATAGTTTTTACCACTTAGAAGGCATAGAAGAAGAGCTAAAGGAGATTGAACCTTTCTTTCCGTCAACAAAAAAGGCTTTGATGATACTACTCGCCCAGCCATGCAGCACCAGTAGCATAGAAACTCTTTCAGTACTCTGCCGAAGAATCAAGACTTGTCCCTGGCGGAAGTAACTATGGAAGACGACAGGTTAAAACGGGCTGGCTATGATGAGTGTACACAGAAAAATTTCGTGTTTGACAATTATGATTATTTTATATCAAAATTCTCTTTGGTAAATTTGCGTTGAACCAAAGGAAATTACTTTTTTTGATAATATCAATTTTGCAACTGCTCTATATTGTGAATTTTCCATCATTGCATATTATATTTGATATTCTGCTGGTTTAATAAAATAATTTTTTTAAAAAATTAATCATTTAATTATCCATGCAAATGTTTCTTAGTTTTTTGTCCTCTTTCTTTTATATATATATATATATATATATATATATATTATATATAATACTATATTATAATATATATTATATATTTATTATACATATATACTTATATCTATATATAATATATATATATATATATATATACACTATAGTATATATAAACTATATATATTATATATTAATATATATATTATATATTATATATATATATAATATATAATATAATATATATATATATATATATACATATTTATATATATAATATAATATATTAATATATATAGTATATATATATATAATATATAATAAGTTTAATTCTTAACTTTCTGTACTTCCTTCTCCCAGGAGAAAGGATTTATGTCTCAATGCCATATGTGAACAGTCGCACGCGAGGGCTCATTCTCCTTCCAGACATCTCTCTCCATGGGAACACACTGCCTCTTTCTCCTTCACCATCTCATTGATGTAGCTGGCATCCTTTTATAAAGAATCCTCCACATCGATTCGGTGTCCATCTTTTCTTCGTCTAACACCTCTCGGTCTTCTTCCTTCCGGTGTCCATTCCCATCTTTCTTTTCGGCATTCTATAAGGCTGCATCCTTTCCAGATGTCACCACCATCTCAATCTTCCACATCCATCTTCAGTATTATCTTCTTCACTCCTACAGTTTCTTCTGGTTACTTTCGTTGCCTTATTCTGTCTCTCTGATCTCTCTGTCCATGGTTCCATATAGTTCGATTGCTCCCGAAGAGCCCTCTCCATTTCTGCCGCTTTGTATTCTACTCCCTCACTCCCTTGTATAGTCCACGTTTCAGCTTCCATACAGCCGTTTCGGAGTCAATTACTTTTATCGAAGATTACTTTTTAACCTCTCAATTCCAACATTCCGTCCTTCATCAATGGGTACGTGCTTTCATAGCTTGTTCCATCATTTTTGCATTCCTTCATCTAGTAATGTATCTCTCCTTCACATCAATCCTAGCCCTCCCTGTAAAACAATCCACCTAAATATAACGCTGGAATCCACCCGCCTTCACCCTCCCTCGTCCCCATCCAACCATCATCCTCATGCCTTCATCGTTTTCTCCCGTTTACCATTAATATCTCTGTCTTCTGTACATGTCACTCTTCATCCTGGCCTCATCCACTCTCCGCAACACCTCACCACCTCCCGTATTCTTCTTCGCTCCTCCGCTCACTCTAACATGCACTGGTATTCGTCCGCAGTAAGCCATATATATCTCCTCAAAAACTCCTAATAAACTCTCCTTCACTTTACTTATTACCACGTCTAAATATTATAGAACAATCATATGGCGCTAATACACTCCTTGGTTTAACTCCTGTTCTTACTTCAAACCATATATCGTTTTCACCCTCCGTTCTGCTGTTACAACATTTTTCGTACATACTCATTATTGCTTTCTTCAGTCTACCACTCACTCCATAATTTTCTTCCATGACTCTCCATAGTCTCTCCCTTGATACAGAATCAAAAGCCTTTTGCAGATCAATAAACGCAACATAAAAAACTTTTGCCGATATTCTAGCATCTTCTCCATAACCATCCTTAGTGTAAGCTGAAGATCTGTCATTCCTACTTCCTCCTCTATACCCCTTGCTGTTCCTCCCCCAGTCTAAGCTCTACAATCACTCTCAACTTTCTCTCCAATATTCTTTCATAGATTTTTGCCAGGTGGCCATCAATGAAATTCCTCTGTAGTTGTAAACAGTTGCCTTGGATCTCCTTTTACCTTGTATATTGGTTTTTATAGCTTTCCCCATCTATCCGCACTTTTTTCCCTCTCTCCAACAAATGGTTAACAGGTTACTTTACTCTCCTTCATTCACTCTTCTCCCTCCATCACCATTCTACTGCACTCATCATCTCACACCACTATCACCTACTTCTGAAATAATATTCATACATACAACCCATTATAAACACTAACCAAAACGACCCAAAATCTTCTATATACCATATATCTCACTATCTTAAGAGCACTACTCAACCATATCATATAGAGACGCACTTTTCATCCCACAATCTTTTTCATAGCCTTCACCCCCCCCCCCTCATATTCTTCCATTGTGGTCTCCTCTTCCTCTCTCTCTCTCTTCCTCCGCTTCCCCCCTGTCCGCCACCGCTTCTTCTTTGTTCTCCGTATTCTGCGTTTAACAAGTCCTCATAGTGTTCCGTCACCTTTCATTTTCCTTTCTTCCGGTTTTTACCAGTATCTTCTCCCATTTCAGTCTTTAATGTTTCTGATTTTAGTTCTTTCGGTTTCTAATAAATGCTTTCAGGCGATCTTAAATATATATATATATATATATATAATATTATATATATATATATATATATATATATATATATATATATTATATATATATATATATATAATTATATTATATATTAATATATATATACTATAATATATATATACATATTATATATATATATCTATACTATATATATTATATATATTTACTATATATATATAATTGTATATATTTATATTTATTAGTTATTATATTATTATATATATATTATTATTAGTATATATAGTTGTTATATATATTGATGATTTATTTGTTTGATATGTTGCGTGTAAATATAGTATACGTTAACATATATAATATATATATATATATATATATAATATATATAACTATAATATATAAATATTATATACTATATATTATTTATATATATATATATATATATTATATATAATAGGGTGGGATGGTTTAAACCATTTGTTTAAACCATGGTTTATAAGCCACATAAAAAAACCAATGGTTTAAACCATAAAAAAAAACCAATGCATACAATATTTAAAAAAATGTATTTAATTAAGAATGGTTTTTTTTAGCATGTTGATATGGTTACTCAAATTTTTCAATCGACATAAAAATCAAAATTAAAATAGATAATTAAATTTTTTTTTTTCTGCTAGAGTATTTTTTTATTACTTTCGTTGAGAAG
>JABUQX010051061.1:0-42500 GCA_015478945.1 Trachelipus rathkii
TAGATCTGTACCTCTTTATTCCAGACCATAGTCTCACTACGTTACCTTAGCACAGGTAATAGCATACGGTCATGTAAGCCCTAGCACACTCAAAGACTTATTCCCTTTTGCAAAAATGTCTGTTGTTTTTTTTTCCAACTAAAGGGGGGATTTTAAAATAACGATTGCCCCCGCCCCAATAAACTCCGGGCCCCTACCAATTTTTCTTTTTGATTTCCTTTTTTTTTTCCCCCCATTTTTTTTTTCATAAACAACTTTCATACGTTACATTACGTTGCATCATCCGTTGCCTTTTCAGTCCACCATTATCCTTAAATATTTGAACCTCAGACATTTGTTCCGAGTGCCTCACCAGTACTAAGCATAACTTTACACAGGAGAAACTATTGGCGTCACTCTAAAACGATTAACCTTACTCCTATTCTGAGCGTTGTACTTTCAAATCCCTCCTTTTACACAACCTGCCAAAAATCTCTCTCATATCTACATGTCCCCTCAAAGGTATTTCTAGATTCGCCACACAAATAAAAATCATCCGCATTATAGATAGGCTAGGGCACCCTCCACTCTGCTTCATTATCCATCATTCTAACACGCATGCCCTTGCTTACCGAATCACCCAACCTCTGATTCTTTCATAGAGTTTCTATCCATTTATATTAATATACTAAGTATATATATCGACCTAGAATAGTATATATATATTATTATAACTATATAATATATATATATATATGATATATTATATATATATACTTACTATATATATATATAGAGTATATAGTATATAATATATACATCCCGCTCACCTCACTCTATATATAATATATATATACTATATATATACTTATATTATAGTATAACATATAATCTTTTTCAATTGAATCAATTCAAGCCTTTGATATATTTTTTTTACACCCCAAAAGAAAAATAATTATTATTTTTCTCGGCTCCGGGCTCCCAACTCCGACTACAGTTCTGTATCTGTTTAGAATTGTGCGGAGTACTTTCTAGCATAAATTTTTCACGATAACAAAAATATTTTTTTGAAAAAATTTATGCCCAGATCCGTTCCGTTTCATACTCCGGCTGCTTGCTCCAGATCACGGCGCTGTATCCGACGTAAGGTTCTGCACTATGATGAAGAGCTATACTTAAAACAAAAGATAGAAGACGACAAAAGAAAAAATATTTTAAAGGTACAAAATTATACCCAGAATCGGGCTCCGTTTCCGCCTCCGGATCCGGATCCAACTAGGGTTCTGCACGTATTTGAACATTGATTCAGCACCGGATTTTAATATTTTATATTCACTTTGGGAAAAGAAAATATTTCTTGGAAAAATTTATAGAAACAGGATTCGGTTCTAACTCGCTGCTCCTTTTAACGGCTCCGGTTTTCCGACTCCGGATCCGGTATTCCGGACTAAGTTTTTGAACTAGTTGAAAATTAGTCAGCAAGTCTGTCTTCTGGAGATAAATTTTTCAACTAGAAAAATATTTCTTGAAGACAATATTTGAAGCCAGACTTCCAGTCCGGCTCCGACTCCGGATCCTGCCTCCGGATCCGGATCCGTTCGAAAGTTCCTGCCACTATTTTGGAAAAATTGTTCAGCCACATTCTCTTGTCAATGTCTAATTTTTCACCTAAAAAAATCATTTCTTTAAAAAAAATCATACCCAGGACCCGGCTCCGGGTTTGGCTCCGGATCCGGCTCCGGATCCGACTAAGGGTTTCTGTACAATTGGAAAATTGTTTTAACACATGCTTCTGGCAGATTACATGCATTGTGAAATGGAGTAAATTTTTTTCTGAATGAAAAAATGAAAGGCTCCGGCTCCGGCTCCGGCTCCGGCTCCGAGTTCGGCCTTCGGCTTCGGATTGACTTAAGGTTTCTGCGTTATTTTGAAAATTGTTCAGCGACGTTCTTCTTCAATAAGACTTTTTCAACAAAATAAAATCACACGTTCCGGCTCCGACCTTCGACTCCCGGCTCCGAATTCCGTATTAAGATTCTGCACTATTTGAAAAAATTGTGTCAGCAAGTCTTCTGGAATTAAATACTTCATGCTAAAAAAATGTATCTCTTGAAAAAGATTTATATACCAAGGATAAGGGCTCCGAATTCTGCGATCCAGTATCCGATTCCGCATCCGGACCGACTAAGATTATCATGGCACTTTATTGAGAATTTGTCACTACTTTTCTCAGGCATTAAATTTGTTCAACCTAAAAAATATTTTTTGACAAAAAATTCATACCCAGGCTCCGGCTCGGACTGCCAGCCCGCGGCATCCGTACTCCAGTCTCCGCGGACTTGCATGTCGCTCCGGATACGGACTAAGGTTCTGAACTATTTGAAAATTGTTCAGTACGTTTTTCTGGCAATAAAGTTTTCACCCTAAAAAATATTTTTTTTTAAACCCTTTCGATGACTCAGAGTCCGAGTTTCGGCTCCGGATCGGATCCGACTAAGGGTTTCTGAACTATTTGTAAAATTATTCAGCACGTCTTCTATCAATAAACATATGTCACCCTAAGCTACAAAATATGATGTTCGAAAAACATCATTAGCTTGTGGCTCCGGACTCCATCTCGGACTTCTGAATTGCCGGCTCCCCGGCTCCTGACTCCAAATCCGGATCATTAAGGATCTGCCACTTATTTTGAAAATTGCTTCAGCAAGTCTATTGCTGGCAAGTAAATTTTTCATCTAGGAAAATTAATTTCTTTAAACAAAAGTTCTTTATACCCAGGATACGTCCTCCGAAATCCGGGCACTCTGATCCGTATCAACTTCCGGATCGCACCTGACGTAGTTCTGCACTATTTGAAAATTTTCAGTGCGTCTTCTGGCAATAAATTTTTCAGCTAAAATAATATTTTTGTGTATAAGACAAAATTCATACCCAGGTTTTCCGGCTCCGGCCCGGCTCGCGGCTCCGTTCCCGGCTCCGGCTCGGCTCCGGATCCGACTAATCCACCTTTCGGCTTAAGGATCTGACTAAGGTTTCTGCACTATGTTAAAATGTTTAGCACGACTTCTGGCAATAAATTTTTCATCTAAGAAAAATATTCTCTGTAAAAAAAAAGTGTACGATCCTGAAATTTAGCTATCACTCCTCGCCTGACGTTGTCTGCATCCGACTCTTGACTTTCCCGCTCTCTCGCACTCCGGAAGACGTGATGCCGACTAAGGATTCGTGCACATTTGAAGCGACCTGTTTCAGCACGTCTTCTGGCAACAAATTTTACACTTTAAAAAAAAATCTTTTTTCCTAACATACAAAGATATTATACCCAGAATCGGCTGCGAATTCGGCCCCCCGCTCCGATCCGGATCCATACTAAGGTTTCTGGCACTATTTGAAGAAATGTTCAGCTCACTTCTTCTAGCACCATAACATATTTTCATCTCCCGTAAGAAATAAAATAAAAATTAGTCTCAATCGTTCAAGATATATTTAGCTAAAATTCGTCTGCCCACTTCGATCGCCGGCCTCCGACTTCCGGATCCGGATGCGACTAAGTGATGCGTGCACTATGTTGAGATAATTGGCTGTCAGTAGCGTCTCTCTCTCGGCAGTTAAACTTTTTCACCTAAATGTTTGTTTTGAAAACAATTACGGATACCCAGGCTCCGGGCTTCCGGACTGCCGGATTCAGGCTCTGGCTCCGGGCTCCGCACTTCACCTTCGGCTCGCGGATCTGGGACTAAGGGTTTCTGATATCTATTTTGAAATTGTTCTCAGTACGTCTTCCTGGCATTAAATTTTTCACCTAAAATATATTTTTTAGAAAAAA
Organism: Trachelipus rathkii; assembly: GCA_015478945.1. Lineage (NCBI taxonomy): Eukaryota > Metazoa > Arthropoda > Malacostraca > Isopoda > Trachelipodidae > Trachelipus > Trachelipus rathkii. The sequence continues at coordinate 3,806 of JABUQX010051061.1, forward strand.
AATCATACCAGGATCCGGCTCCGGCTCCGGATCCGGCTCAAGCTCTAACTCCGTTTTCACTCCGATCCGATAAAGTTTCTGCCCTATTGGTGAAAAACTGTTCAGCAGCATCTCCAAAAAACAATTATTCTTCGAAAAAAAAATCATTCTCCGGCTCGCGGCTCCGACCTCGACTCCGGCTCTGACTTCGGATCCGGATTCGGATGCGGTTCCGACTAAGGATTCTGTACTATTGAAATTGTCAGCACATCTTCTGCGCAATTAAAGAGTTCTTCATCTAAAAACAATATATTTCATTGAAAAAAAAAAAATATACCCAGGCTCCGGCTCCGGCTCCGGCTCCGGCTCCGGCTCCGGCTCCGGCTCTGGCTCCGGCTCCATTTATTTTGACTCAGTAAAATCCAAAGAAATGAGCTACGAGGTTTGAGCATATAAAAAAAAAATCAGATTTTCTATAATTATAAAAAAAAGATTTTTGAATCCTAAACCTTGGAATTGCAATTTTAGACTGGGAATAGAAATTTTTAAGTTCGACACCTCTCTAAATAAAATTTCTGTAGGTGTTTTTTATTTCAGAATTTTAAAAAATAATTACACCATGATGTTTCAGGAGGAATTTTTCTACTAATTAGTAATTAAAAAAAAAATGTGAAAAAATTTTGATTTTGCCTTCAAAAAGTAGGGGGTCCAGTTATGAAGTCTCCCCTTAATGGCGCAAGAAGGAATAGGTATTTTGGGGATGAGGTCATTAGTAAGGAGGAGGTATATGGGGTAGAAGCAGAGAAAGAAAGCTTGAAGTATGGTAAGATCTCAAGGTATAGATGAAATTACAGGTGAAATGATCAAGAAACGGAAGGCGAGGTGGTGATTGATTGGATTTGGAAGTGTGTAACAAAGCCGTTTATGGAGGTATAGTTCCCGAGAGACTTGGAGGAGAGCAGCAATAGTACCCTTAAGGTATGTGAGATATGGGTAACAGTTGGAATTATAAGGGAATTAGTTTATTAAATGTAGTAGGGAAGATATATATATATACTGGTATTTTGGTCGAAAAAGTGCGTCGAGTAGACTGAAGGACTGATTGGCGAAGAAACAACAGGTACGTTAGAGTGGTGAAGATGTGTGGATCAAATCCTTACACATTACAACAAATGATTGAGAAAATGAAAGAGGAAGAATAAAATTGTATTTGGGTTTTTTGGATTTGCAAACAGGCGTATGATATGATTAATAGGGAAGCTCTATGGCAGATGTTAATGATATATGGTGCTGGTGGTGGGGGATCCCATACTCAGACCGAAAGTTTGTTTGTAATATTTAGCCATTAAAATGATAAAGAAGTTATGTTGGTAATGAGAGATTGGCCTTCCCGTTTCATATTATTAAAGAGCTCATTAATTCTTCAATACTTGCAATAAAATATATATAGGTGAAACCATAGATTTGCAAAGAAGAAAAATCAAAATACAGATGAACTTCACAAGGACAGCATAAATTCAGCTTTAACAAGTCATAGACATAACACAGGCCACTCTATCAATATCAACAATATAAAGATGATCAGAAATATCAATCACACGAAACCATCGCAAAATCATGGAAATCCTTTTGCATTTATAATAGTAAACAAACTACAATAAGCATCCCGGTGAAGTTTAGATAAGATTTTAATACAAAATGAATATTGAAAACATCAAATATTCAAACAACACCATGAAGAAAAAAGCAGACCAACTGAAACACACATTGAACTGATGAAGATCAAGAAAGAAATCCAGGCCCTTAGCCTGAAGAGGGTCTCGCGTGTCGGGGCGAAAATTAGCTTTCCTTTTTAAAATTTATTTCATAAAAAAAAAAGGTGTCTTTAAACAATTGTTTTTAATTTGTTTACATTTAGTAATAAAATGACAGTAAAAAAGCATAATACTTAAAAAGAATCCAAGGGCTTTCCTCTCTAAAGCTATATAATATATATATATATATATATAATATATATATAATATATATATATATATATATATATATATATATTATATAATATAATATAATATATAATATATTATATAGAATTATATATATATATATATATATATATTATTATATATACTTATTATTATATATATATATATATATACTATAGATATATATATATAAATATACTACCTATATATTATATATATATAAATTATATATATACTATATGGACTATAGTATATATATATATATAATATATTATATTATATATATATAATATATATATTAATTCAATTAAATAAAATAATTTTGAAAAGAGATTTCTCGGAAAAGATTTGATTTTCTTGAAGATTATTTCTTTATATAAATAAATACATTAATATTTTTAACAATTATATTTATTTCCTTTCCGAATTCGTTTGATATTATCAAATTACGAATATTTTTGTTAAAAACTCGGAAAAATTATAATTGGCCTCAATTTTAATTTGAAATAGTAAATTGAACCAAAAAAAAATTGATTTATATTTAGGATATGGTATATTTTGCATCAATTGCTATAATAAAGGAGTTATTGAATTAAAAGTAATTCTTTTTATTTGTTTGATTTAACCCTTCTATGTTATTTAGCGTAACTTTACAGTTAACCCCGGTAGAAAACCCCGGTTTTTCCTGTTGGCCGGGGCCGGGGCCGGGGCCCCGGTCGGTTCCTAGTTTGTGAGTGAGGACAGTCCTACGGTTGTGAAGTTATGTTCAGATGCCTGAGCAGGCATTGAACAAGGCTCTGAGTTTAAAGTCTTTAGTATATGACATTGGATGAAAAGGGAACGATGAATGCAGAATGTTTAGTAGGCAAGGGTTGTGAATGGAGGGAGGTGGCTGGTCGCAATTAAATCGGTGGTGGCATGTTTGAAGGAACTAATTCGTGAGTGCGCTAGGGTCTTACATGAGGGCGTATTTTTTAATAATAATGGTAATGATGAAAATTTAACTATACATAAAAACAATGAAATGTACCTAAGACTACCGTAAATTAATGTGCATAGTCAAAGCCTAAAAATAAGCGGCGTGAGTAATGGCACTTCGCTACTTTTCTTCTCAAAGAACGGAATAACGATAACGGAAACTTTTTTCCGACTAACGGAGAAACGATTTGAGAGTCGCTCAATGTTCTTTTTTTTGGGGAATTGATGGCAGATCTTCAGAATATATAATAAATATATATATATATATACTATATTATAATATACTTACTATAATAGTGATATACTCAGCTGATCAGGCGGTCTACTATATATATTATAGGCTATAATTATATATAATATATTATCATTAGTACTATTATCAAGTATATATATAGTTTTTATATATGATATAATTATAGTATATACTATACTAGAATAGGATCATATCATAACTATTATAGTAATATCAGGTGATATATTAATGATACTTTAAGCCAGAGGTGGAACACTAATCCGTTATCCGTTAAGAAGTTTACTAACGGAATGTAGTTTTGTGAGTAACGGCAATAGCGGTTCTCGTACTTTTTCATCCTTCACTATAATGCAGGCCGGAATAGCGACTTTCCGTGTATCTATTTGTCTTTCCGTATTGCGTTGTTGAGTCCGTTTTGTTGCTTGCTCAAGCTTCTCTGAATGTTGATTATGCTAAGTTGACGACTGCGATGTCAAGCCAAAAAATCCTCTATCTATATAATATATATAAGCCATACTCTGTGGATATATGATTTATGTATATACTATATTATAGTATATGATAATATATATTATTAATATAAAGTAATAGTCACTATATATATATTATATCTATATATATATATACTATAATATACGTTAATATATGATAATATATATATATTATAATATATTATATATTTATATATATTAGTATATATATAGCTCTTTTTTCTTATAATATAATAGATTTATATATTATAATGTATACTATGATTAGTACACTCTATGTATTATTTACATATAGCATATATATATTATATAGTACTAAATAGTATGATATATATAGTATGAATACTATATAATAGTAGTATTATTATTAATATGATAACTATGTACCGTATACTCTTAATATTTAGTGAAAGTATACGTATATACTAGATTTATAAGTAATATATAATGTAGTATGATATAGTGACTAGTCTTACTATACTATACTGTGGGACTATAGTAAAATTATCGATTATATCATCTTCTGTAACTCTTAATATTATAGTAGACAATGGGTATTATATATACAATATAAAATATACTATTAACACGTATTAAATATTACTATATATATTAACTACTCAGGTTATAAATATTATATACTAGCTATAAGTAGTACTTAACTAGTATTAAATTTATATCGGATTATAGTAATAGATCACTATATATACTAACGACCATAGTATAAGTATATTCAATACTATATTACAATCGAATTTATCAGATGTAGTGACTGACACTTCGTAAGTTATACTATATCAGTATACCTATTTAAGCGGACTAATACTATAGTTATTTATACTATATTACTATATTATGTATATAGTGCCTTAGTTAGTATAGTATATATATATAGATATATTATATAAATATAATTATTAGATTTATACTTACTATATCATAGTAGCGTACTAGTACTTTAGTATAGATATAATACTATATAGTCTATTACTATATTTTATAGTAGAACTACAGCAAAATTTTAGCAAACACAAGAGCGTTTATAGCATCTTACGTTTTTAATATACGAGTATAATATATAATTATAATATCCTATCACGTATACTATATGATATTCAGTACTACAACTATTATAATCTCATGATATACTATTTTAGCTATAATATTACGCTGATATATATATGACAATATATAGTATATATATAATATATATATATATATATATAATATATACTATATATATATATTATATATATAGATATATAATAATATATATATATATATATATATACAGATATATTATATATATATATATTATATATAAATATATAATATATTATATATATATATATATATATATTACTAGTGAATAATAACGCACCACTAGGGTAAATTACACTCGCAGGAACGGGAAGGCATCTAACCCCATGAAACCCCCCCATTAAGACAGACGACAGCATCAGTGTTACGATATATCCACCCCGCAGAGAATTGTCTGCAGTATTGGGGCCGTAACCGCGATAAATTTAGGAAAACATAAACGACGTAACTAGACCTGGGAGAGGTGGGGGTAGGTTATATCGAGGGTATAATCGATAGAGGGATCACTCACGTAAGAAGCGACTCCGATAGTGCCTCAACTGTCAAGAGTTCAGTCCTTGCAGATAACAACACTCCACGCAGAAGGACACGGGTACCTGGCACTTGGTCGATGGTTCGGTGTAGCCCACACAACGATTGCACGGGTGATCCAACGGTACCTGTAAACCCTGACACAAGGTAGGCCCAGTGCCACGACACCCGTGGAAGACCGATTTATTCGCCTGCGTGCAATAAGAGAGAGCCACACAAGGACACGACATCTGCAGATACATCCGGTGAAGGTACCCGGCACCAGGGTTAGTAACAATGCATTACGTTGACGCCTTGCGAAATATAATTACCTGCCTCGGAGGCCTGCCATAGGCCCACCACACACCACGGCACATCGAAGAACAGATACATTGGACGGTCGACGACTAGGCAAAGGTGCTCTTTACGGACGAGTCGAGAGTATCTCTGTACGCCTCGGACAGGTGCGCTTGAATATTCCGAAGACTGACGGAGAGGTTCACGCAATTCAATGTGCTGCAGGTGCCGCCGTTTGGAGGTGGGTCGGTTATGGGCTGGGAAGGCATCTCTTTATCGGGGCCTACAGAGTTCCACATCGGTGACTCTTTCATCCTAATGCATGACACAAGACCACACAAAAAAAAAAAAAAAAAAAAAAAAAAAAAAAAAAAAAAAACGGTCAAAATGTGTGAACGACTACCTTAGGACGGTTCAAAATAATTACGGCATTGGAGTGGCCAACATATAGTCCGGACCTCAACCCAATCGAGCATTTGTGGGATATTCTGAAACGTCGGAAACGACAGCTGCAACCCCCTCTGCGGACCCTCCCAAACATGTGACAGGCACTGCACGACGTATGGGATCAAATCACTGTCCAGGACATTCGCTCACTCATCGAGAGCCTGCCAGGACGGTGTCAGGCAGTCATCCGTGCCAGAGGGGGTTATACCACGCGTATTGAGCAGACCCAACAACCCACGCAGCCGGTCGCCGTACATAAAGCACCATTGTGTGTTTGCAGCTGCCGAAACCTCCGAACCCACTGCGAGACCCTTGGTTACACGCCTTGCGTCGATCACACTATATCAAAACCTACGGTTCTGGGGAGGAATCCACAATTGTATTGTCATCGTCCAACATTAACGAACGTGTCTTCGCATTCTTTTCATCTCCTTTCTTATCGCTCTAGCTGCGCCCACCAACCTTTGTGGTGCTGGCGTTATTTTTGATGTAGTAGCATACATATATATATATATATAAATATATATATGATATATATACTATATATTATATATATTATATATATATATATAGTATAATTATTATATATATATATACCTCTTTATATCTATGAAGAAGCTGCATAGCGATAATGAAATAGAGATGGTTGCTTTCGTAACTGTCGAAATGGCAATGTGTGTGAGCGGAGCGTCCGACTAATGCTGAGAGGGAACACTTCGAAAATCATGCATAACACTTGCAGTACATGAAGAAGGGTAATAGTGGAATATGTGGGATTTCAATGTTCTAAAAAGGTGAATAAGTAGTGTTGGGGAGATGAGGTCACGTTAGTAAGCGAGGGAGGTAATGGCTTAGATAAGTTAATGGAACGTTGAAAAGATTGGTAAAATCTGCACGTGGTATTGAAAAAAATGTACGGTGAAATGCATCAATGAAACGGAGGCCGAGAATAGTGAATTTGAGTTGATTTGAAGCTGTGTTAGCTCTCAGAAGCGTTTGTGGAAAGGTACTAGTTCCCAAGGGCTGGAGGAGAGCAGAATTAATACCCTTATATAAGAAAGGGTTCGATAAGGGGTAATTTGTAGCATCTTATAGGAGAATTAGCTTTATGAGTGTTTGTAGGGAAGAATACTATGGATGATCGATTTGGTTCAAAGGAGTGCGTCAAATACCTGATGAGAACTGATGTGACTGAGATGAGGGAGGATGAAACAATAAATTCGTATTTAGTTTTCATGGGATTTTGCAACATGCAGTTATGAATAGGAATTAACAGGGAGCTCTTTGGAGGAGTGAGTTAGTGATATTATGGCGTTTGATTGTAGGCTTCTGAAATGGTAAATCAAAAGTTAAGTATGACGATTAGGGAAGCGTTATGTAAGAATAAATAGAGTGAAGTGATTATTTTAATATTAACAGCTGCGGAGTGATGGAAGGATGTTGGTCACTGTCTATACTCTGCATTCACTAGTTCAATTTGTGCATCAGGAGATAGGGTTATGAATGAACTACGAGCATGAGTAGCTGCATGGAGTAGTGTTACAATGCATGGAGAAATAAGACAAAAAGGTAGTTGTGATGGTTCCCTATCTTTATATTGCTGGAAAGCATTGGCGTTTTGGCGGTTGGCGAATCTGGAAGAGAGTTTGAGGAAAGATTTGTTCGAAAGGATTTTAGCTAGCAGAATCTAGAGGTGTTTAAAAGTGGGGTTTGAAAGTTGTAAAGTAAACGTAGATAAAGTAAGGTCCTTTGATGATTAGTGAGTGAGGACAGTCCTCGGCGTGAAATTATGTTGGATGGTGGGCAACTGGAACAGCGCGCGTGGTCTGAGTTTAAAATATTTAGGATAACTATTCTTGGCGATGAACAAGGGGACGGAGGGATCGCACTCAGTGTTAGTAGGAAATGTGGCTGAACTCATCTAGGCATGAGGTGGCTGGGTGATACGATATATACGGCGCTATACTACTATATGGAAGTATTATATATATACTGTCAGTTAAGTATAATATATATTAGTATAGTAATAAAACTATATATACTATACTTATATATATATAAACTAGTATAAGTATATATTATAGTAGGCTACCTATATATATATATACTATATATATGGTATATATGCTGAAATTTCTTTGTTTTGTGTACCAAAGGATGGTATGAGCGAACAGCCAGTAGAAAAGCAGTTCTTGGCTCTAATCAACTCATGTAAATAAAATCCCACTCATAGGGTTCAATTTCAGCGATGAATTTATTATACTTGTTCTGACGCAGAATTTTATTATTTGAGTATTAAAAACACATTACTTGTTTCAATTCGCCAGAATCAACATATTCTTGTGTACTACAAATTTAAAAAGAAGCGTAAATTCGAAATAATTTGCTGTAATGCTCGTCGTGTCATTTGCATTATTTCTCATCGATATCATGCTTTTTAAAAAAGAATTTCAAGTGTTTTAAAAGAAACCAAATCTAACCAGTCACGTGTATAACACTTACTCTTTTCTCGAAAAAGAGGTTTAATTATAATAATTAGTCTTCCTCTGGATCCCATTTTATGGTGTCTAGGATAAAGTTGGAAATTTGTTAGGAGGTCAAACTTTAAGAAGCGTCTTTAAAAGGCCTAATCATTCTCAGCCTCCTCATTCACTACCTATAAACTTATTTCTTTTCCTACCGATATTACTCTGACTTCCTTTTTTCAACTGTTTTCCCATCCATAACTTTTTCTCTAATTTTCTATACTTCTAAGTCCTCTCTTTGCTTTCTTCCCCTCACTTTTCAGTGAGTCCATTGATGATGGCAGTCAGCTTGCATATATCCATTATATTATATATATTTATATTATATATTAATATATATATATATTATTATAATACTATATAATATAATATATATATATATATTATATATATAAATATATATATAGTGATATATATATATTATATATATATATAGTATATATACCTAGATTATACATATATATATATATAATAATATATATAATATAGTAGTTATATAATATATATATATATAATTATAATAGTATATATATATATAATAATATATATACTTATATATGTATATATATATATAATATAATATAATATAAATAAGTATTATATAATATATATATATTATTAATATATATATTTATTCTAATAAATGCTAATGGAAAATTATTTCATATATATCTTTATATTAATTATATATATATATAATATATATGTAATATATATTATATATATATAATATAATATATATATTATATATATATATACTATAATATATATACCATTATATAGTATATAAATATTAAAATATATATATATAATATATATATAATATATTATATATATAATATATTAGTATATAATATAATATATAAATAATGTATATATATATATATAATATATATATATATATATATATATATATATAATATAATATATATATATATATATATATATATACTAGATTATATATATATAGTATATATATATATATATATATATATATAGGCGCTATATATATATATATAATAGTTACTATTATAATATATAATATATATATATATAATATATATATTATATAGCTATATATAATTATATATATATATTATAGTATATATAATATCATATATATAATATATTTACTATATATAGAAAACCATTTACTATATCAATATAATATATACTTACTATATATATATAATTATATCAGTTATACTATAGTAGTCGTAATATCAGCGGATTGTATACTGTACGTATTCGAGTACTATCCATATATATATATTATATATATATATATATTAAATATATATATATATATATATATAATATTATATATATATATATAATATATTTATATATATATATATATATAAGTATAATATAATATATATATATATATATATATATATATATATATATATATTATATATATATTAATATATATATATATATATATTATAATATATATATATCATATATAATAATTATACGTATATATATATATTATATTATATATATATAATATATAATTTATTATTATTATTATTATTATTATTATTATTATTGATTATATTATTATTATTATTATTATTATTATTATTATTATATTATTGATTTATTATCTTATTATTATATTTTATCATTATTATTATATTATTATTTTACTGAGTATTATTATTATTATTATTATCATTATTATTATTATTATTATTATTAATTGATTATATTATTATTATTATAATTATTATATTATTATTATTATTATTATTATTATTATTATTATTATCTATTATATTATTTTTATTATTAATTTATTATTGTTATTATTATTATAAAGTATTATAATAGTATTAGTAGTAGTTGTAGTTAGTGAGTAGAGTAACATCATTCACTGCTGCCACTATTTACTACCCATTTTGATATAAAGCATAACTAGCCAAAGGGAAAAAATTTCAGTCGAGTCATCTAAAATAGATTATAATAGTATATATATATATATATAATAGTAATATATTAATATTATCTATATTATTATTATATATATAGCTATATATAATATATATATATATATTATTATATATATATACTTAATAGTATATGTATATAAAATATAATAATATATATATCATTATTATACAGTAAATTTATAACTACTGTATTAGTATATATATATATATATATTATATATACTACTATATTTATATACTAAGCTATACCTCTATATTATATATATATATACTATATATATATAGTAAGATATAATAATATTATTTTCTCCAGTGTAATACCATACACCACTTTCCTGCCCATGCTGTTGCAAGGTGGTGTTGGGTGCCGTGTTGATAGTAATCACTAAAAATATCTACGATTTAAGTCATCACCCCAACTTATTTTGGTGAAATCCTTTTGTGGTTCGGCCTCTATGTGAGCGCATCCTCTGTGTTTCGTTCATACGAATATTTAACAGGTAAAAAACACAGCATTAGTTGTCGACTATACTTTAGTTTTGGTTTTAAGTAAAATTTATATATTTTTTTTGCATAATTGATGTTTTAATCATGTTTAACCATGTTTTAATCATGTTTAACATGTTTTAATCATGTTTTAAGATCTGATATTTGTTAGCTGGTATATTCTCCCTTTTTTTTATGTATTTGTTCAAATTTATCAAGAAATTATATAGATTTTTTTTTGTATTTTTCATCAATGTTAAATCCTAAACTTTTCCTCCTGTGTCGTACTTCTGTTTTTTTTTTTATTCTATCTTACACTAGAATCTATATTTGTACTTGTATTATTAAGGTTTAAGGTAGCTTAGAGTGAAGAACAATGTAGTTATTAATATTTATAGTAAACACTGTAAATTAACATTTAACCAAAAAATGAGAGATTGAAAAAATGCTTTTTTTTGTGACTAATAGTAATGTTTCCATCAATTATTGACGGTTTAACTTGGAGTGAAGCAAGCTTAAACATCCTAGTTTGCAAATATACTGTTTTATATAGCTTGAGTTGGGACCCCGCTATCACGTGTTGATGCTCTAAGAATGCTTTTGTCGATTCGATGCATGTTTATGCACCCCACCCCCAGTTTGTGGGAATCCAAGGGGAGGCTAATAATAATAATAATAATAATATATATCACTAATTCTTTTTAAGCCCATGCTCTTCCAGCACTGATAAACTATTTTGTCGATTTTCCGAATGTTTCTTTTCTTCATTCCACATCCAGTTTAAATACTCTAAAACTTTTTCATTTGCTCTCCTCCATATCCTTATTGATCTTATAGAGGTTCATTTTATTTACTACCTTTCAAATGTTTTTTTTTTTCGAAGTAATATAACTTTTACCCTTTTCACCTTCTCTGTATCTTAATTACTTACTCAGTATCGTAAATACCTACATCCATTTAACCAGCTTGTCATTAGATATATTCGCTTTCATACTTGTGCAACTTTTTGAAAAAAATGGACCGTATATTGGAATTACTTATTCAGCATAACACAGTTTTCAAAAACTTATCGAAATATTTTTTTTTTTTTTAGTTTATTAATTTTTCGACTTTCTCTCTTTCATCTTCTGATTAATATTAAATTTTCCTTTATTGTTCCACTTTATGTCTGAATTGAACAATTATCTGGGTTACGTTACACTAATTTAGTTAACAATTTACTTTGTATTATGTCCATTTTTTATTATAATTTTTTCATTTCATGCTTCTTTCAACCAGTAATTATCTCCTATAATGTTTAAGCATTTCAACAATTGATTTTGTTAATCTCATAATGTAATTTTTTCCGCGTCTTTTCCCTAAATATATTCTGGTGAGAAAGTGGTCATCAGGTCTCTCTCTCTCTCTCCACTCCAGCACACATCTCTCTCATCTCTCTCTCTCCACTCTCTCATCTCTCATCTTCTCATCTTACATCTCATCGTATCTATGATAGCACAAATTGCACCATATTCATCTCTATCATCATCTTCCTCCTCTTCGTTCTAACATCATAATACAAAAAACAAAATACAAAAAAAAAAATAACAATAAAAACTACAATACAAAACAAAAAAAAAAATATAAAACAATAAAAAAAAACAAAAAAAAAAAAAAAAAATCCAAAAAGATAAAATTGTAGTCGATATGATGTTAATAGGAAAATAGTTATTTAAACATCTCTCGTCTCTAGCTTACAGTCTCTCTCATCTCTCTCCTCTCTTCTCTCTCTCTCTCCTCCTCTCTCTCTCTCTCTTCCTCATCTCTCAATCTCTCTCTCTCTCTCTCATACAATCATTCCTCTAACATATCTCTCTCTCTCATCAAACATTCACAGTCTCTACAAATAACATCATGATATGAATAGTAAAATCAATCAATAAAAAAAAAAAAAACAATCATCAGTCTCTCTCCTCCAAAAAATCAAATACAATAAATCCAATACACATACTCCTCTCTCTCCTCTCAAATCTACATCATCTCTCAAACCAATCAATCACAAAATGAACATCAATGATATGAATAGTAAGTATCGGGAAACTCCTAAAACTCTTCTCGCTCTCTCTCTCGTCTACTCTCTTTCTTCGTCTTTTCTCTCTCTCTCTCTCCTCTCTCTCTCCTCTCTTCTCTTCTTCTCTCTCTTCTCTCTTCCTCTCTCTCTCTCCCTCTCTATCTCTCCTCCTCTCTCTCTCTCTCTCTCTCTCTCTTCTCTCTCTCTCTCGTCTCCTCTATCTCTCCTCTCTTCTCCTCTCCCTCTCTCTCTCTCTCTCTCTTCTCTTCTCTCTCTCTCTCTCTTCTCTGCTCTCTCCTCATCTCTCTCTCTCTCATCTCTTCTCTCTCTCCTCTCTTCTCCTTTCTTCTCTCCTCTCCTCCTCTCTTCTCTCTCGTATCTCTCTCATCTCTTCTCTTCCTCAGCTCGTCTCTCCTCTCTCTCTCTCTCTCTCTCTCTCTCTTCTCTCTTCTCTCTCTCCCTCTTCTCTCTCTTCTCTCCCTTTCGCTTCTCTCTCTCTCTCTCTCCCTGTGCCCTTCCTTCTCTCCTGTGTCTGCCTTTTCCCTTTCGGCCTTCGCCCTCTTGTTCCCTCCTTTTTGCCTTTTCCCTTGTCGCCTCTTCCTTCTCCTCCTCTCCCTTTCCCTGATCCTCTCCTCTTCTCGCGGCCTCTCTTGCTCTCCCTCTCCCCCTCCTCCCTCCTCTCTCTCTTTTTCTCCTCTCTTTTCTTTTCCTCTTTTTTTTGCCACTCCCCGCCCTGCTCTCCCCTTCCCTCCGTTGCCCCCCTTGCTCCTCTTTCCCCCTCTTCTTTTTTCCGCTCTCCTTCTTCCTTTCCTTCACGTGCTGCCTTTCTCCCCCTTCCGGCCCCGGCTGTTTTTCTCTCTTTGCCGTCCTTTTACCTTCCCCCGCCCCTCTGCCCCCCTTTTTTGTTTTTTTACACCCCCTGGCGGTCTCTTCTCCTCTTCTAATCCTACGCCTTTGTTTTTTTGTTTTTTTTCCCCCCCGCCTTTTTTTTGGCCCTTTCTGCCCCTTCTTCCTTCCCCTCGCTTGTTTTTCTCTCCTTCCCCTTCTTCTTTCTTCCCCCTGTTCTCGCCGTCCCTTGGCTTCTCTCCCCCCTTCCCGACCCGCTCTCGTTGCCTTACTTCCTCCCTCGCGCTCCCGCCGTTCTCCCTTCCCTTGTCCCCGTCTGCTCCGCGCGCCTTCTTACCTCTCTCTCCGTTTCCCTCCCCGCCCCTCTGGTGCCCTGTGTCGTCCCTCCGTCTCCTGCTCTGGACCCGCTTCCGTTCTGTTCCCCTCTCCGTGTGCGCTTTGTGCCTCGTGTCCTCCCTTCGTTCAGCTCCCGTTCTTTGGCCCGGCGGCTGCTCTTCTCCTTTCCTCTCGCTGTCTGTTCTCTTTGTCCCCCCTTTCTCCTTGTCGTGCGTTGCTTTGTCTTGCTCTCGCTCTCTTGTCCTTCTTTCTGTTGCTCCTCCCCTTTCTCTCTCCCCGGCCTGTTTACTTCTCTCCTCTTTTCTTTCTCTCTTGCCCTTTGCGTTCGTCCCCTGCTTTCCCCTCCTGCCCTGGCTGGTTGTGCCGCTGCTCTGCCTCGTCTTCTTCTCTTCTTCTTCTTCTTCTTCCTTCTTCTTCTCTTCTTTTCTTCTTCTTCCTTCTTCTCTTCCTTCCCTTTCCCCCGCTTGTTGGTGCGTGCGCGGCCCCCCCCTCGGGCCCCCGCCCCCTCGCCCCCTCCTCCTGTGCGCCTCGTCGCCGTCCGCCCCCCTCCTGGCTTTCCCGCTCCCCGCCCTCCCTGGTGGTCCTCGTTCCCTGTTGCCGTTTCCTTTCTCCCTTGGCCCCGGCCCCACCCTCCCCCTCTTCCTCCCCCCCCTCCGCCTCCTCCTCTTTCTGCCCCTTTCTTCTCGCTCTCCCCCCTCCCCTTCCTCTCTTTCCTTGCCTTCATTTCCTGCCTTCCTCCCCTTTTTCTTTCGCTCTCTCTCCCCCGGTCGCTTCCCTCGCCGCCCTCCCCCCTCCTGTCCCTCTGCTTCCCCCCGCCTCTCCCCTCCCTCCCTTTCCTCTGCCCCCTCCTTCTTTCTGCCTTTTTCAAAACTAACAGATACTTTCCGCGGCCCTTCTTCCCCCCCCTCCCCTTCCTCTCCTTTCCTTCTCCTTTTCTCTCCCTTCTTCTCCTCTCCCCCTGCCCCCCTTGTCCCTTCGCTCTCCTCCCTCTTCTTTCGCGCCCCCCGTTTCCTCCTCCTCCCTTCCCGGTCCACTCCCCTCTCTGCTCCCCCGGGCCTCTTTTTTTACAAACCCAGCGCCCCTCCCGCCTTCCGTCCCTTCCTTCTCCCCCCGGCTTTCTTGCCCCCGCTCTTCCCTCCCTTCCCCTCTTGCCTCCTACCCTCCGCCTCCTCCGTTCCTTTTCCTCCCCCGTCTCTCCTTCCTCTTTTTCCCTCCGCCCTTTGTTTCCTTGCCTCCGTCTCCCCTTCTTTTTCCCCCCGGCCCGCCTCTCTCCTCCCTCCCTCTCCCTCCCCCTTCCTCTCCCTCACTCTCCCTTCTCTTTCCCTCCTAGTAAGTGTCAAATACTTCTAATTTTTCCCCTCTCTGCCTCTCGCCATCCCTCCCCCCCCCCCCCCGCGTCCCCCCCCCCCCGCCTCCCCTCCTCCCCTCCTCCTCTCCTTCTTTTTTCCTCCCTCTCCCTATGCCCCATTCTCCCTCGGGCGCCCTCCCCCTCCCTCCCTCCTCCCCTCTTCCCCCTTCGCCCACCCCCTCCTTTCCGCTTCCTTTCTTTCTTTCCCCCCTCTTCCGTCGTCGTCCATCACTCCCTCCCTTTTGCTTCCCTTCCGCCCTCCCCCCCTCTCCTCCTTCATTTCCCTGCCCCCGCGCTTCCCTACTTCCTCTCTGTCCCACGGCTTGTTGCCCGCCCTCCCCGCTCCTCCCCCTTCTCTTCCACTTCTTCTTCTCCTTTTCTCCCTCCTATTTGTTTCCCTGTGCCCTTTGCTCTGCCCTCCTCTCCCCTTTTCCCCTGCCCTTGTTCTTCGCCCCTCGGTTCTTCCGTCCCTCGCCCTACTTTCCCGCCCCCCTCCTTCGCCTCTCCCTCCTCCCCCCCTCGGCCCCTCCTTCCCCCTCTCTCGTTCCTACCCGTTTCCCTCTCTCCCTTCCCTTCTCTTCCCTCTTCTTCCCTTGTTCTCTTATACGGGACCGTCCTTCTGCCACTCTACCCCCCTCCCCCTTTTGTTCCCCCACATGCTCTCTCCCGTCCTCCCCTCTGGCCTCCCTTCTTCTTGATCCTTTCCGCTGGGTCCTTCTCCCTCTCTCCCTGCAGCCTTCCCCTTCTTTTTCCCTTTCTCCACTCTACCTCTTTCTTATTATTCTTACTTCCCTTCTTTCTTTCCCCTCCTCCTTACTCTCCTCCCCACCTCCCTTTTTCTCTTCCTCCCCCCTCCCCTCCCCCCCACCCCACACATTCACCTACACTCTTCATTAACTGCTAAGTTATTGTCAGTGTTCCCTCTACACTCTTCTCATCATCCATTTCATCAGTCACAAAAAACAATCTCCTATGCTTTATTCTCTGAAGATGATTCTATACTACTCTTTTCGTCAACTTCCTTCCAGAAGAGCTTTCCTATTCCTGTAAGTTCCCCATTCATGATCAATTCCATAAGCTGTTCATCACTTAACACCCATATCCTCCTAAGTGCAACTTTTTAGTCTTCTTTTTTCCTCCTTATATATTTTTCCAACGCCTTTTTTTTTTTCGGGAACCTCATCTATTGGCCTTTTTAGACATTCAAACACGCTTTTTTTTTAAACAGTGCAATCACCTCATTCACTCCACCACTCAACATTGATATTCTATGCTTTCTACTTTAGGCTGCATCCCAGATACTCTCTTGGCAGTACTAGCAAATTCTTTCTTCGTTTAATCCATCATTCACAACCAACCTATCTTCTCCTCCCTTCAATACTGGGGGTAAGGGTGCGTAACATGCACCTGTAACAGAAAAGTAATAGAAGAATATGACGCAAGTCGAAAAAGAAAGCCCAGCCTTAACCGTCCCCTTTATAACTCGTAACAGTCCAAAAAATCCCCCTCACAAACCAGCCAATCACTCCCATTTTGCCGCACCTTCCTTCTCGGACGCCTCGCAAACTCACATTTCTCCCGCTCCAGGCCATTCTTTATCGACAATCTACTTTTTCTTCGGTCTCCCACTGGTCTGTTTCCCCAGCACACTCACCACTATATATCCTCCGCCTTAAACCAAGCCGACTATATCCATTCCTTCCACAAGCCAAACATCTCATGTAACTTCAATTTATTCTCTCATGTTACCCCTTTCTTCACCACAACTCTCTTGAGAAAATACAGTGGTAATTTAATCAATTTTTCCTCCATCTCACAACCCCATGAGATTGTCCATCTGAAACACATTGTACTTTTAGATTATATATACCCTCTTATTCACCAGACAATAAGTCTCAACGTTCTATAACACTTAACTAATGTAACAACAATACCCTCATGTAAAAACCTAGCGCGACCTCAAGACTTAGTTCCTTTAACATCACCAAGTTTATTGGCAACCAAGTTATCTCTTCCTGCCCATTCCAATTTCCTACTACAACACAAAACTCTGCATCATTCCCGTTTAATTTCGGTCCAACATAATTAACCTAAATAAATTTAAACTCAGGAGACGCTGCTCACCATGTAACATAAAACCTTATCAAACACGAGGATGTCCTACTCACAACCGTAACACTTACATCTTAATCGTACGTTTTACTTTCAAACCCCTCCGTTTACATACCCCTGACCAGATCCCTCAATTAAATTTCCTCTCAAACTCTTCTTCAAGATTCGCCACACAAGAACCCTAAACAAATATCCGGCATTAATAGGTAGGGGCAAACCCTCCTCTCTCATTCTCCATCATTCTAACCCATCTCTGCAACCCTCACCCCTACCTTTAATTTTTTCATAAACCCCGTCAATCCATATACAAAAATATTGAATAACAAGGAGACATAACGCATCCCTGCCTCAACTCCGCGTATTGAGTATAAATTCAATCAACTTCGACTCCATTTATCTTACAACACGCTTCACTATCGTCATACATACTTTTGATTCCATTCACAAGTCCACCAACACATATATCACTAACACCTGCCATAGAGCTTCCCAATCAATCCTATCATAACGCCTGTTGCAAATCCATAATACCCAAATACAATTTTATTCTTCTTTCTCCCTCATTTTCTCATCATTGTTTTCAATGTAAGATTTGATCCACACATCATCTACCACTCCTAAACGCACATTGTTCTTTCACATCAGTCCTTATCCGCGACCGTCACACTTTCGGAAACAAATACCAAGCAAATATATCTTCCCGTACAAAAAACAATCAAACTAA
Organism: Trachelipus rathkii; assembly: GCA_015478945.1. Taxonomy (NCBI): domain Eukaryota; kingdom Metazoa; phylum Arthropoda; class Malacostraca; order Isopoda; family Trachelipodidae; genus Trachelipus; species Trachelipus rathkii. The sequence goes on from JABUQX010051061.1 coordinate 22,229, forward strand.
TTCCTCTATATATTCCTACAGTTACCTTTATCGCCCCTTACCCTTTTATATATATAAACTAACATAATATACAATTATATACATATATATATATATATTATATATATTATATAATATTTATATATATATATATATTATATATATATATATATATATTTATAGCGTCCCTATCATAATATTATATATATATTATATATATATTATATATATCATTATATATATAATATTATATAATATAATAAGTATATATTATTATAAATATACATGTATTCTTTATTATTATCATATATATATATAAAAATAAAATAAATAAATAATTTTGGTAGCCTACCGCTTCCCACTCCTACGAGAGAAACTGGCTACCTCGAGTAATTGTGCCAGCCTGACAGCTTGGTCGGGCATGGAAATATTTAGATGAGCTTATAAAGTTTGTGTCTGATGCCGCTATCAAGGCGTATAGTAAGAGATTGTTCTGTAATCCTCGTTTGGGAAGGCATCTTTGACAGTTTTTAATTCTAAATTTTAATTTCATGAGAGAGTAATGGTGCCCAGAACGGAAACGTGACGAGACTGGACGGGACAGAATTACGAGGAGTTTGACGGTCCAAGGTTTTGTTCTTCTAGGGATATTTTAGGAGGACTTGTGCTGACTTAAGTATGCAACTACATCGTTCTTAAAAGTTAAATGAGTGTGGGATGCGTGTTAAATAATGGGTATTATCGGGAGGCGTATTGGTGTATTAAGAAATTATAATACTGGTGTTTTTTCTTCTTCTAGGTTTAGGTGGGTTGGTCTATTGAGGGTGATTTTAATGTAAAATTGACAAGCCCACCTTCTCCTAATCGAAATTATTTGACTTTTTGTTTTCATTTAGTTAGATGATGAATGGGTGTTGAGGGAAGGCAGCTCGTTTTAATTCAGGGTTCACTCTGAAATTTTTGAATTTGATTTCCTGACTTTTTCCCCTGACCAAATCGGCAATTTTTCCCTGACCAGCGTGTTCGTTAGTTTTGGCGTATAAAATATCTATTAATTATTATTGCACCCTATTTACTCAGTTCATACATTTTTAATTCATTGAAAAATTTACTTTAGAAACTGTTCATGTTGATCGGATGAATAAAAAAAAAATATATATTTTTTTTATGTCAATAACCCGTCAACCCGTCGCTTTTTATTTTTTTCCAAAGTAAATTTTATTTATACCAAAAAGAAAATATAATTAAAAAACTTTTTAATACCTGGTGAATAACGTCCACTGGTGTACACAAAAGTTCTAAATGGGTAGATTTTTAGGTTAACTTTTTTCCTAAGCAATTCTGCATTTTTTGATTTTATAAGAGTCTTCTTCTGTCAAAGCTTTTAGTTTTAAATTAACATCTTTCTTTGCTCTTCAAGTTTGTAGATCTGTATGGATAATTTTCTTTTTTCAAACCTTTTCTAATTTCTCTTTCTTCTTTTTGTTCTTTTGATACTTTTTTGAGATGTTCTTCATATCCTATGGGCAGCTCTTACATTTTGTCAACAATTTTTGAGTGATTAGGAACTTTATGAATACTTTCCTGAGATCTTATAGCATGTGCACTGTTCTTTGAGAATACAGAACTAATTTCTTTCGATTTCTCACACTAAAAATTGCTTAATTTAATATAGAAAAAACCCGTTCCACTGTCACAATTTCAAATGCGAAAACATCAAAGCTTCCTAATTTAATTATTTGCCACAATTCCACATAACATTCCATTTAAGGCCATAGAAAAAAAAAACTAATAGTCTCTTAAAAAGACAGTCACCCTCCCAAAATATTTTGATTTTAATTCAAGGGTAGAATCACTGCAAAGTAAAGTGAGTGTATTGTGCTTTTGCTTTCTTTCTTAGAAAAATAGCGAGCAAGTCCATGGTTAATCACATATTTAACATTTCATCGGACCCATTTAAAATTTGAAGCTACAGCATATCTGGAAACATTTAATTTAAATGTTTCCGTTATATCTGGCACACGAGTTTTAATTAAGACATTTATCATCCACACCTTTAATGGCCCATAGTATTTAGATCTTGTAACATCATCTTTAATGCAAAAGATGAAACTGATTGATAAAACTGGTTTTGGTTGGTTATTAATGGAACACTCAGGGTCATTTTGCAATCGGTTGAGTATGGTTAGAAGTTGATGGAATGGCCATAATTTCAGTGCAACAACACTTTCACCTAATATTTGTAATTATTACGACATGTAACGAAAAAGCGCTTTTCAATGATGTTTGGTTCCCTGCCGAGTTTTTGATTAAAATTCAATATGAGTTTCCCTTCTTTAATGGAAGACTTACAAAGCTTGGCGTCCCATGTAGATATGATCAAAGTTCTTTTTTCCAATAACTTTACAAGTATGGCTTGGACTATAGGGGGTGGGGTATCTTATTTACCCCACTCACCATGATCAACTGTGGGTAAAGTTTGACGTCCAACCACTGTCGTTAAAAGTTAAGCATCTTTTTTTTGGTCATTTATTATAAATAAATACTTCAATCCTAGCACCTTAATCCCAAATAAAAAATAAATCAACTCGTCAAAACCCCAAAATAAAAATACCTCAAAAGGTATAAATCTCTTACAACGAAGAAAAAAGAATAATAACAACAGATTAAGTCATGTCTACGTCTAAAACAACATCCATAACAATCACCTTCAAACTCGAAAGGAAGAACTTGGAACAACCTCTCAAACAGAATAAGGAAGATAGTAGGCATGAGTGAACTAAAACCATTCGAAAAGGAACAGGATAGAAGTAGATTTATGGAATGTCATTCCTCGCCCATCCTTTTCATTCACCTATCAAATATATACATCTCTTATTCCACAATTATACAGTAAGGAAAAAAAAAATATCAAAAATATGCAACTTGGTCCATGGATCTTTCTTCATATTTTTGAAATCTTTAAAAAATTTCCTGACTTTTAGCCATACTCTTAAAAAACGTTTCCCTGACTTTCCCTGACCTTCCCTGACTTTCCAGAAAGTGTGAACCCTGTTATTATTATTCTGAGAGATCTATTTTACATGGTTTCTAATTTCTGAATATTGGATTGTGATATTGCGGGAGACAAGGCAGGTGATGCATTGATTCAGGGTTGGCAAAAATACATTAAATGTAAAATTATATAATGGAGTTTCCTTACCGAGCCATTCTTTCATATACACTCTTTAACCTTTTTAATGCACGACTTCCCTCATCCCACTTCCTCTTCAATAAAAATTAATTAATAGTTATGATGCTGATCTAACATTCACAGCAAAAAATCCACCTATAAACATAGCATACAGAGCACTACACCACTATATAATCTAACTGGGGTAGTGGGAAACAATAAACAGAATGACTGCAGCACTTAAAAAATTCACTAATGAAACTGGAATAAAATTAGTCTATCATTTACCACAGTGCTGTTCAGATAGACCAATCTCAGGGGCGTGTTAGGTGTGAGATAATTGATAAAAAAGGAGTGAAGCGGCAGAGGCGTTGTGTGAGCTGTGAATGAAAAGGAGTAAAAGTAGAGGAGAATCAAATGATAAAATACTGTTAATAGATGGTTTGGTCAGATGCTGGAACAGGATGATGTGATAGGTCGGTTGGCTGAAGACGGATATAAATAGTGGTGAGTGTGCTGAGGAATCGAGCGGCTGAGAGACCGAAGAAAAAGTCGATTGTGAGTCAGTAAAGGGAATGCCTGAAGGAGAGGAGAGGAATGTGAATTGGCAAAGGCGGAAGAAAGGTGCATAATAAGGAGTGAATGGCGGGATTTATGTGAAGGGTATGGTTGTGGTCCTTGCCCAGGGAATTTGGGTCAAGAGATGAACCCTACATTGCCGAGATGGCATAATAATAGTGAGGGTCGTCACAGTACAGTGCCCCTAGGGTATCTCCATGACATTCCCGTGGCCCAATTTGTTCGCTCTTTTACGTTCATATCCACACTCTTACACCGGGAGTAGATCTCGCAAAAAAATCTAAACATGTAATATCTATTGCTATCTAAGGAACACATTTCCAATATATAGACACCAGTGGTGTGTTGGAAAAACAATTCCCACAGCTTATTACGTGCGTGTGCATAGAAGACTTGTATGCGGTCTTTGCGAATATGGCTTTGCAGGCTCGTTGGTCGTGATGCCGTTAAAGATCAAAATAGTAGTAAGAGTTGGTACAGAGTAGAGAGATGGTTACCCAATGATATGAAAAGTATGAATTGATTTGTGGTTGATGAAGATGATGTTGAAGTATGGTGACGGATGCTAGGTCAGTGAGGGGTTGGGTTATATCTGATTACTCGTGTATTCATTAATGTTGTTATTGGAGTGTAAGATTAGTTGAGTGTGGGCGTTGGATGGAGAGGAAAACTTAAGGGTGGAAATGAAGTGGAACGAAGGCAATAGAGGAAGAAAGTATGTAAGGAGCTTTGCAAATAAGATCATTGACATGTTGAACAAGATGAAGCCATGAAATAACGATCTTGGATGCAAATAAAAGAAAGCCTTTTGTTAGTAATGCAAAGTGAAGTATATAGATGGTGCTAAGGTAGGGAATAAGAATGTCAAACAGTGAGTGCGTGGAATAAGAGGTGATTCAAGAACGATGGAGGTATCAAAAGCAAAGGTGTATGGATATATTTTGGGGAAAAAAAGGAAGACTAAAATTTGCCATCGTAGGCAGGAAAACAAGGTTAATGAACACAATCTGGAAGGAGAATTAAATTGGGGATTTTACAAAGGGAATTTGAACTTTTCTGGGAAGGAAGCACTAAAGAATTAAGATGAGTAAAGTAAGGGAATCTGCATAGAATAATGAATAGGGATGTGCTTTCGTAACTGATGAAAGTGGAGGGAACACTTCGGAGAGACATTTCGAAAACGTTCATAACATTGGCAGTAATGAAAAAGTGATGGTGAATGTGTGAGTTTGAAGGTGTAAGAGGAAATATGTATTTTGGGGATAGGTAATGGATAGAGTGCGAAAGTTGAAGAATGGTAATCTGCAGGTATAGAGAGATGAATTTAATGGTGAAATGATCAAGAAATGGAGACGAAACATGGTGATTGAATGGATATGAAAGTTGTGTACAAGCGTTTTATTAGGGTATAGTTCCGCGAGATTGGAGGAGAGTAGTAATCGAGGGAATAGCCGAGGAGGTATTTGGTAGGGACAATAGCAGAAATATACGTTCACTCTGTGTGTTGTAAGACAAAGAGCTGCGGCATGGCTCGCTCGCGTGTGAATAGGGAGTGAGCACTCGCACTCACGGAATTGACTCTCGCACACACGAACAAGGCGCATTTAGAAATGGTAGAGGATGTGTAGATAAAATTTTAACATTAAAAATTTATGATTGAGAAAATAAGAGAGAAAAAAGGAAAAATTGTTTAGGTTTTATAGACTTGCAACAGGCCTATGGCACAGGAACTAATATGGATAAGCTGTGGCAGGTGTTTTAGTAAATATTGGTGTTGGTGGTAGGCTTCCTGAAACAGAATCATACAAGTAATGAATCTGAAGTGAAGCTTATGTAATGGGAGTTGAAAAGTGATTGGTTAATATTTAATTTGCAGATGGATCGGGGTAAAGGTGCGCAGTATACAGCGCTGGAAAAAAGAATAGTAGTAAGAAGACATGACATGAGTTTAAAAGAAAGCCGTCCTCTCCATACCCTTAAGTGAAAACTCGTCGGCAGTCTGAGAAAAAATCAATAGGGGGCTTCACGATGGTTGCTACGGCTCTCGCGTGGGTATTCTTGCATTGTAGGATTTCAATCCCTTGGACCAGTGGCCCACAACCGATACGCCTTACAACTCTGCTATTAGGCACGCCTCTTGCCAAAAATTCTGAGTTCCTTCCTTCAGAAATTCCTTTACGACTAATCCAACTTTTGTCGTTTCCTCGTGCTCCCAGCACGTCGAGTTCACCAGCAGACCATAACACCTCCATTAATACATTCCAACTTACCATCGACTATCATTCCATGCCTTTCCATATGACCAAACAATCTCAATGTACTCTCGTTTACTCTAATGACAATGTACCTTAGACCTATACCTCTTATTCCATACCGTAATAATGATCACTATCATCTACCTCATTTTTACAGATTAGTGTTGAGGTTCGCAAATATACACCTGAAACGGAATAGTAGTAGAAGAACGTGACGTAAGTTGAAAGGAAAGCCCCGTCCATACCCATGAGTTTAATAATAATAATAATAATAATAATAATATAAACTTGATTATAGTACAAAAAATTATGGCAAGAAAAATTCCACAATATTAAAATTATATATATATTGGTGCTGAGGAGGAGACGTTAGCTAAATTAAGATGCAGTTTTCTAATCCATAAAGATTCTCCAATTCGAAGCTAAATCTGAAGAGTACTGGCCTAAACTTTTGAAACCTGAATACTGTATTCTACTCCAACATGAAAGTGACTGATCTTTTATTGATGTAGTTTCTGAACTCCTACTATGTGTTGGTTCTGTATGAAATTCCTTTATGGTCATCAATTCGTACTTGCATCATACGTTCCTAAACTACATTTGGGACGAACGACAACTTCAACCTGCCATTAATGACAATCACTGAGTGGAGCAACCGTCGCGGCTTCCATTCTCCCCGACTAAGACCAGCTCTGTCCTATTTCGGAGAAGGGGCCAGAGGGTAATTGCATGATCTTCCCCCCTCCTTCCCTTACCTTTATGGGCTCGCCGATTCTAGCTAAACAAACTGTCAGATTTTTGGATCTCATTTTCGATGACAACCTCACATATCTCCCCATATTCGTCACCTTAATTCGGAATGTTGTCGCTCTCTCAACTTGACTTACTGCGCTATCTCACTCCTAAGACGTGGGACCCCCATAGGAAAACCCTTCTCCGTTTGTTTATTGCCTTAGATTGATCCGAACTGGACCATGGCTGCGCAGTATACGGAGAAATGTTACCTACTTACCTTCGTCTCCTCGACCCGATCCAGAATGAGGGTCTTCGAATAGCCACTGGTGCCTTTCGTTTTTCTCCCAAGGCTAGCCTTAGCTCTTCGAGGGAATATCTTATGTACAACTCTTTGATCCGTCTCCAAACCCAATAGCCTTCGGCTCCAACCTCGTTCATCAACGAGATGTCTCAGCAGCCCCCAATATTGGCCTTTCGTTATTATACTATATCCAACATTTTCAACTGTTTGAACATCCCTTTGCAGAATGTCTTAACCTATACATACAATGGCGAGGATGCCCTCTGTCGACATTTTTCCACGAAGTTCTACTTCAGGTTGTCTAGTTTTACAAAGCATCTCACATATCCCTACTTACTGAAGGCTAATTTTTATTCCCACATTACAGTCCATACAACCTCCGTGACTGTTTTCACTGATGGTTCCAAATCGGAGGGTGATGTGGATGCTGTTGCGGTTTTTCCTGATCGCACTGTTACTCACACGCTCCCCTTTCATGCCTCAGTCTTTTCTGCTGAAATTATTGCTATTCTCTTGGCAATTTCACGTATCTTGACCATAACTAATGCAGATTCCTTTGTGATATACTAAGATTCCCGCAGGCACTTCACGCACTGTCGGTGACACTAACCTAAAACCCGTTAGTTCTTGTTCAATGTTTTCTGCAACTTCTTCACTCCCGAAGAAAGAGAGTAACGTTTTGCTGGATCCTATTCCACGTTGGTATCTCAGGGAACGAGGACGCTGATCGTCTGGCTAAGGTCCGCTCAGTTTTGCATCAGAACCACATTCCCCCGACTGACTTCCTTCTTCATGTTCGTCAGGGATTCAAGCTATGTTGGCAGGAGTAGTGAGAGATGGGCAGTAGGAGAGCAAAGTTCCGTTCCGTCAAGTCACTCATAGGGGACTGACCTTCTTCGTACGGCCGCAGCCGTCACCGGGAGGTGATGATGACTCATTTACGTATTTACCATTCAGCCCTCACACACGGCCACTGCATGTCGGCAGGGGGGGACCCTCCATCCGCTTCTCAGTTATGTCGCCTCGTTACCCCCCTTCCATTCGCCATCTGTTCATTGACTGTACCGCCCTGACCATTCTCCGCAATAAACACTTCCTTTTTTTGCGTCATGTACCGCCTGAAGCCAGAATATCTTACATCTTCTTGGATTCGCTTACTTTTATTCCTACTTCCATATTTGCTTATTTACGTGACCTAACTCCTTTTGTTGACAATTTTTGCGTTGTTTTCTAAGTCTTTCCCGGAACGGGCTCTTCCTTCCGGTAAAGCCATTCTCTATCTCCTCCATTTAGGACAAATGTTTCTGTCGACTATAGATGAGCTTGTATCCTCTGGGATGGTGTTCGTAACATAAAAAAAAGATTGACTCCTAAGTAGGAGAAACTCTCTACCGAATAGTATTTAAAATAGCCACTACTTGTTACGGGATCCTCCACCCCCCACCCACCCCGCAAATTTTGAAGTCGCCACATCCCCCCAATCTGTTCACTACATGTTCATTGATTGTTCTCAACTGCACTCTATTGTCCGTCGCCATTTTCCTATACTATGGTCCATAACACCTAAAAGGCTATCTCATGTCCTGTCTGAATCGTCCCACTGCAATAGTAGCTCAATATTTTCCTTTCTTCGGGAACTAAATATTCTATGATATTTAAATATTCTTTTTTCTTAGACGCGCATTAAAAGAACTATGAAAATAATCCTGACGTCGCTACTATACTACTCAAAAAACTAAACTACTAAAAACAGGATGGATTCATAATTTGTTATCGTAGGAACGAAACTAAAATAAAATATATTTAATAAAATACTGGAGCAGCAAAATTTTAAAAATAGTTTTGGGAATATTTTTAAATGCGAAAATTTATTAGTTTCTGGCCAGTTAAATTCGAGTCTTTAGACATAGTTGGTTCGTATGAATAAATCTCTTCGCGTGATTGCTAGGGTCTAAAAAAAAGAATGTCTCCAGCTGACACAGCCATTTAAGCATACGGGATATGATATATTAATTAAAAATAATATAAAATCTCCCTTTCGTAACTCATTTATAATTTTTAAGGAACATTTTTCGGTGACAACGAAGCTGATAGAGAGAAATTTGGAGTGACCAAAAACACTACGAGTCTCTGGTCATATGTGAACAGACCTGATGTTCTTCATCAGTATCTGAACCCGATGTATGAACCTAATCAGAGGGTCATTTGGCCATCTGTCGCCCCAATGAGTTTGGTAAGTTATTTTAGTGTATGAGTAAGTATTTTTTATTATGTTTTCTAAAGATTTTTTATTAATTTGAATGTGATAGATACCTGGAGTCTCGTAATTCTCTTGATCTTCAATATGATTTTTGATTGTCAACTAGTGATATTAATCATGTCATATGTCAACGAGTCTTTTTTGGTAATGACTGCCTTTGGCAGGTTTTTCTCAACATTTCCTCATTATTTTCTCTCTCTTTGGTACAATCATTTATTTTTCTCTTTAATTGCTCATCTTTCTTACTTTTTATCAATAGTCACACCATTCACATGTCGATTTTCTTTTTCTACTCTTATCCAATTCAATCTGCTCATTGTGATGTCTCTAGAGTAACCTCTGATTCAATGTTCCAATTAGATTTCTTAGTGGCCTGGTTCGATCGTTGTGAAACTTGTCATTTAAAAACTCGTTAGAAAATCTCTTCAGTCAACCTTAGCTAATTTATTTCAACTTCATGTACACACTACACTAAATGGTAATAAACCATAATATCTAACTAAGTAGCAGATTATTGAAGAGCGTCAACAAAACGGAATGAATTCTGTTGAAACCCTTTTTTTTTTATTTACTCTAACCTTTTATCATGGAGAAAGTTTAAAAAGAAAGTTATGCTTATGTTTGGGCTAGTATACTGAAATTATTACTAGTATGGATTTATATATATTTTACAATACTAAAATTTATTTATTTTATAAAACTGAAATGTAACTGGTGGTGGAATTCTTCTATATGTATTATGCAGCAAAGTATGGGTGCAGGTCTTATCTTCCGTTGGACACTTTGATCAAAACCTATATTATGAATGAAAAATGACATCTTTTGGACCTACAAAATGGTCCAAGGTGGTGAAATTACGGAGAAATCTACACGATTTGGAGAGGGAAGCCTTATCTCTGGGAATTTTAAGTGCCGCTTCCCCTGATCAAATTTCTATTGCTTAAAATATTAGTTTTTTAACATAATAAATATTCTGTGTTTTGGTAAAAGAAAAGCAAATAAAGAATTAAAAGAGCAAATTAAAATTTGGAATAACAAGAAATTTTTTAATTTTAATTTTTAATTTTAATTTTTTAAATTTAGTAATTCAATCTATTGCTGAAAATAACAAATCTTCAAACAACCTTATTAACAATAGATCAAAAGCAACATATTCCAGTTAATTAAGGATTTTAGAAAGTTAAATTTATGATGTGAGTGCACTTAAATTTAAAGAGTAATGAAGTATCTGGCTCAAAATACATCGGTAAAAGTTATTTCCAGTAAAATCTTTTAAGAAAATTAAAATAATCATATCAAACTTTCTTAGCCGTTTTTTCAACTTTTAACTAGTCTTCTATAAAAACTTATATTCCTCTTAAAAATGTTGACAATTAAATTTTATGATACCAAAGATGTTTAATATATACTTGAGATGTTTATATTTATATTATGTTTATATTTATAATTAAATTTATGTAGTAACGGTAGTAGATTCTTTTTTTTACTACAAAATATTAAATAACCTAATAAAGAGTTAAATCAAAATACAAGAAAAGTTTTTGGGTCGGAAAACCACTGAAAAGAGTGAAAATGACTGACGAAGCAGAAAATTATACCATATTTTAAACTATAAAAGGGTGACTTTCTTTAAATTTAGACTCTAAATCAACTGTAAATGAAAGTCTATATCTTTAATTACATTGATGTAGCATAAAAATAATTTCTTTTTATACTCGATAATATTAATACCTCATAAACACTCAGTGTAAACGGCTTTCTTTTCGACGTTTTTCTACTGACTTCCGTTTCCGGTGGCTGTTGCGCACCTCACCCCTAATCTGGGGAAAGGAGCAAGATTATCTGTTTATAGATTTTGATATTTATCCCTTGGTCATGTCCATTGGTAAGATGTTATACTGTAGTTTCCATAGCTATGTCACATTGCTTCTCTTTGTTTCAAGCCTTTCAATTGAAACTTCATTTTCTCACATTTAAAATTTTTTTTTTTTTAACATTAACAATGACAATCTCTCCTACATTGAAAAGATTCGGTATAGTATTTGTGTTAATATAATTTAAACTGATGGGCGACATCTTGACTCAAATTTCAAGACTGATTAACAAAGATTTATAATTGCAGCGACGGACCCAACTCTAATAGAAGAGACTATCACAGGAACCATTAATGATTTTTGGATTGGAAATAAGGTAATCAGCCAAGATTTCAATGAAGGCACTTGAAAATTTGATAGGAAATAAATTCTTATTGAGATAGGAGAGGGTTATTGTTGCGAAAAGCAACAAACACGAGGTGATACTTGCACGCCTCCGTATTGGCCATGCTAATATCACTCACAGTCACTGGGTAGGAATGCCTTCTTATTTTTGAAAAATTAATAATTAAGAAAACACATAAAAAAATATAAAAATGTTTAATACAATAAAACCATAAGAAAATTAATCTACAAAATCTTAAAGAATATAAAACCAAAAATGAGGTATTAATGCTTTGCCTGTCTATCCACTGCTTAACTTTCATACGCACTTCGGAGTAGCTATAAATAAAATATATCCTATACTTGCTATGCTATAAAGTGAGGCTCGCGTACTACGCACAAAATGCATATAATAGTTTTTTTTTTTAAAATTTTCTTTGGAAACAGTGAAAACCTTTGCAGGCATTTTCAATATTAATTAATAATTTATTTTTGGAGTAGATAAAACGGAAAAGGAAGTTAGTGTGATTATTTGTTCAGGCAAAGATTTATGAAGACAATCTGAACAGGCTTAAAGTGGATCTCATAAAACGCTTATTAAAAAACATAACGAAGTTGACGAAAATCGCCAGATTATGAGAAGGCCAATAGACTGTGTAATTTCTTGTAAACATATATATATATATTATATATATATAATGATATTATATATAATATATATATATATATATATATATATATATATCGTGATACGAAGATAATGGGCCTCATTGAATTAGGAGGAGATTGGTTAGGTAAAGTACCAGTTTGTAGGTTTTGAAACAGAAAGAGTATGATTGAACAAATAATACATTAAAAACTTGAGTAAGAAACTAGATGAATAAAAATAGTAAAGGTCTTAAGGTAATATAGAGAAAATGAAAAGTATTAAACAGAGTGGCAATAAGAATGTTTGAAAATATATGTGCAAAGAATGTGTGGTAGATAAAAAGGAGGGTTCTAAATATAAGCATGAGAAAATGATTTAAGGTTTAAAGTTTGAGGATAAGACTTGTTGAAGGTTCACAAAGAGCGCATTTCATTTCATTTAATAGACTGAAAAAACTTTTATGTAAAAAATACATTGTCATATTGAAATTTAAATAAAAGACTTTTCAACATCGAGAGAGGAAAGATCATAACATACAACGTCTTTTCAACACTTGCAGAGTATCAATTGCATTGGCGAAAGCAAAGACGGTTGCTCTTGGTCCAGAACATGATTTCCCGTACATCAAATTGCTCCTCATATCCATCCCTCGGATCAGAATTTTTTCTGGATTATATAACGAATCTGGATCGAATCTTCTTTTCCATCAAGTTTGAACAAGAGCTTTATGTTATTTTCTACCTAAACCTAAAAGATCCGAAGTTGGCGCGACAACCAAAACCATTTCGCTGACCTGCTCATTCCTGTAAATTATGGAGAAAATGGTTTCTGGCCACTTTCTCTCTGTTCTGGAGAGCCGCCAAGCTTTCTCAAAACTTCCAGTTTGGTTTCCGCAAAAACCGTTGACTGCGGCGCCCTTGGTAAAACTAGACCATGACATTTGGGCGGAAGCCCTCTCAACTGGTGGGATGGTTCTTGGGTGTCTTTTTGACCTTGTAAAAGCTTATGGATAGCACAACATGGAGAACTGGGATTCGCCTTAAACCTACTCCGATTCTCTCGGTTTCCGCGGCAACTCCTCTTTCTCAAATGCCTCTGTCAATAGATCTATCCAGGTTCGGTGCTCTTGTATTCTGTCACGCCACTTTACTACTCTGGATGAAGGCGTTTCGCAGGGTAGTGTCCTAAGTGTACTACTATTTTTGCTGCTCGGATTTTAATAATCGTTACTTCTGTCCCGCTGGACTGTCAATTTTTTCTCTCTATGTCGATGACTTTGCGTAATATATAGCCGGTGTCAGGCTACCTTTTCTCGAATCGTCAATTTCACTAGCTATTGAGAATTATTTCACAATGGGGTAACTACCATGGCTTCCATTTTTCTCGAATAATGAAAATCGTTGCTCTTTTTAAGAAAAAAGGGATCGAAGAAACTTGCCACGTTCCACAAACCCTAACTTTATACGGTTTCGTCCATCCTGTTAGCTTCAAAACGGATCAATTTCTGGACTCATTCTAGATGACACTTAACATATGTACCACGGCATATTAAACACCTGAAAACACTTGTCATCGAGCCACGACCTTGACACAGTTTACGTAGCAGACTATAGAGAGCAGAAAGATTCATCTTGCACTACCTCGTCAACATCTTCTGGGGCGCTAATCGCAAGTCAATTTTACGCCTCTACATCGCCCTAATCCAGCCTGTTATCTGATTATTCTTTGTTATTATTTATTTGACGGTGCAATATAACGGCCAGACCGTCCAAGACACTACTTACACTATTAGATCCATCCCAAAAATGAAGGCGAATCCGAATCTCCATGGAGCCATTCCGATCGTCCCCCCAGGTGAGCCGTTTAAGTGATGAAGCATTTTTCTGTTCTGTTTCTCGCGTAGGCCACACTTCAGAGGTACAGCCAGTGCTTCATTTTCAAAACCCCATATCTCGTCTGCTCTAAACAGATTCTGCAGGAGTACCTCAGAACCAATTATGGCCATCGTTGCAAACACGGTTCATAACATTCTAAATTTCCTTAACATTCCTTTGTGCAAAGGGTGCTGCTTTCTCTTACGACGAAGGCAACAACTTGGCTTATCCCGATCACCATGGCCATTTGCTTGGCTCTCTGAAGCCGTCCTTTCGCCAAATCTAAGCCATACCGGTGCTTGTTAAAAGCATCAAATTCCTGTCTCGTTTCTGGCAGTTTCATGAGGAAGTTTACTCCCAGTGTTACCGACGGCTCTAAACCATGGCATCAGTGTGGGCAGCATAGTTCTGTATTTTTTTGACCTGCCCTTGTCCCATTACTTTCCCCCTCTATTGCTTATTTTTTACGCAGTATGATGGGTATAATGATTGCCTTCTCGAATTTTAATTCCTTAACCACGATCACTCTTAATTTATTTATTCAGATTCGCTCAGCGCTGCTACGAAGCTGCTTAAAACCGCCCTTATTCTAATAATAACTATAATGGTATCCGGGCGTGTACAGACAATTTCTTCCGGAATATCCCGTTAAGAAATACAAAATTCATTTATGTTGGACGCCATCTCATGTGAAGGAGGTACACGGAGGCAATGAATATCGCTGACAGAAGGGCAAAAAGATGGCTCCACCGGGTCTGCTTTTCTGAAGTTGTTCAGGATACCGTCCCGGCCGGCCATGGCTACAAGGGCTGGACCTGCCATCAAAAGCCTGAGTTATATCCTGTTCGCTGACGATGGCTTTCAATCTTTGTTTGCAAGAGTGCTGGACGAGTGATCAGCGAAGGGAGGCGAAACTCAGGCAAACATGGAAAGGCTGAATATTGTGGTGAGTGGTAGTCTTCTTCCACAGACGAAAAGCGCTAACGACGAAAGTGATACTTGCGACGCCTCCGTATGGGCCACAGCGAAATCGACTTCGGCTCACATATGTCACGGAACCCTCCTTCCCTATTATGCAAATTTTGCCGTAGGCTGACACCCTCACTGTTTCGCACATAGTCGTTCATTGATTGTTCCATCTGGACCCTCATTCGCCGTAGTCATTTTCCTACTATACGACGCGGTCCAAATACAGGTTCTGATAAGAGTTATCCCAGTATCTTTGTTGGAATCGTAACCAGTTTTAGGCAGTAACTCTATTTTGTTTCTTGTACCTTCAAGAAGGTGAATATTCTTATAACATTTGATTTTGGTTATATAATCTTAAGACTATTTATAATACAGGGTTATAATTTTATGTAGTTTTTATCTTTTTTTGAACTGGATTGGAATATTCATTCCCCATCCAAGATCTCCTATTGAACAGTGGATAGTATAGGTTATATATAGTGGGCGGGCGCAGAATGTATATCACGTTATATTGTGACTATAGTAGATATACCTATATAATCGCGTGATATTTTATTCATTTTTAGGTAGTATATATATAGTTATGTAGTAGAGACGGATATCTAGGGATGAGGTATGATATTAGATATATAGTATTCATATAAGTAATATATATAATATATATATATATATATATATTATATATATATATATATTATATATATATATATATAAGACGGGACCCATGGTGCCGATTTTTTCAGCCCAGTAGGGCCGCTTCTCTGTGAGCCGTGGTGGGTCCTGTCCACAATATATATATATCATATATATATATATATATTATATTATATATCAAGTTGTAAATGGAGAGCAGTTCCGCGACTCTTTAGTATATACATTAGTAAAGTGATTTTAGTAAGTGATTAGTGCTAGTTTACGCATCTGAGTAGCTGGAAGATCGCGTATCATAGATGACGAGGGTAGGCCAGGATGATAGGAATAGCTGAATGCGTCCGATGAGAACTGTTATTGAGTTGTGCTAGAGGGCATGCGATGAGGTAGTTAGCTAGCCGATAGTTATTAATGTGGTCTTGGATATGGATAGAGGTATATATAAGTATATCATGCTTGTGGCTAGAGTTGGTGTAGGTAGAGATTGGTACGAAGTGAAAGTTAGTCATTGATTTTGTGGTTGGGTGGAAGAAGGAGATGTTCTGAGAGTAGTGATGTGGGATTTTGTAAGAGGGGCTCAGTGAGGAGGTGTGTAGGGAATGGGAGAATTAGGTTGGTAACATCCGATTTATTGCGGAATGGAAATGAAAGTAGCTAAGACATTTAAGTTTTAAATAGTGTCCCAGAGACTAATGGCGCAAGAATAAGCCCAATTAGTCTAAATTTATGAGTATTAGATGAATGAAAATAGTTAAGTGAGCAAAGAGAATAAGAAAATATATAGTTGCGACGTTTGTAAATGTGCCAATGGACCTAGCGCTGATCGAGGCTCGGAGTGAGAGATCGACGGCGATTGTGGTTGAAGTGATCGACACCACGCTTGACTACTGATAGCAGATGGAATCGTGTAGGTGCCAAGTCATTGAAGGAAGCGGTGTGTCATTTGTTGAGTGCGGTAGTGCAGCAAGGATAGTCTGGTTGGCAGTATTGTGCCTAAGGTGAGGAATGACAGGTAATGTGTAAGGCGGAGGAGCGACGAGTGAGGGTGAGATGTATACGCAGGTGAATGAAGTTCGTATATGGCGGGTATAAAGGGGATCAAAAAAGGAAGACGGTGGTGCTGGAATTATCTGAGAAGCAAATGATGATTTCGAGAGAAAGAAATGCCTTGGGAATGTAATGTATAACTGTGAGGAGCGGTGAACAAAAGAAATACTGGAAATAGATTGTACTACGTAGGAGAAAACTAAGAGGTAATTGAACAGTGTTTGGAACTAGCATGAATGAGTTCATACAAGGAAATAGGAAGCTCTTCTGGAAGAAGCCGGCGCGAAAGGTAAGAATGAGAATAAGGGAATCTGCTTAGAATAATGAATTCGATGATGGTGCTTTTGGTAACTGATGAAATGGATTGTGAGGGGAGTGTGGAAAGAAACACTTCGAAAATCTGCACAATATTAACAGGATAACGAACATGTATGGCGGAGGTAGGATGAGAGGACTGGTGGTGTGGTGACTGAAGAAGCATTATGAAGTTTCCAAATCTGCCTTTTATTAAAAGATGCGAAAATTTGAAACAAATGAGGTTATTAGTAAGGAAGGAGGTAATGGGTAGGGTGAGAAGTTGAAGAATGGTAAATCTGCGGTATAGATGAAATTAGAAATGATCAAGAATCAAGAGCGGAGGCGAGATGGTGATTGATTGGAATTTGGAAGTTGTTGTAATAAAACGGCGTTTTGGAGGTATGATGTGTTCATGAGGAGATGGGAATAGGGAGCAGCGGCTAAAGAAGAGTACCTGGTTGTTGACCGGATATTGCGTGGTTGATATCTGCCGCGTCGAGTCTTTTTAGTCACAATATTCTCTGAAATAAATTAGTTGGTTGCGTTTATTTGCCCTGAATAGTAATATATTCGTCGGGAATTATCATTGTCTATGATTGTAATGTTATGGGATGAGCGGGTATGATGATTGTGTACGGTAAGGGATTGTTATGTCAGCCGAGGGATGGGGACGGAGCTACTGGATTGCTGAGATAATCAAGGCGTGTCTTGAGGGAATCACAGGAGGTTGGACGTACGATGTGACTAAAGATTTGGTAACTGAGCGGAACTGGAGCGAATGTGGGTGTCGAGGAATCGTGGAACATGCAATGTGGACCGTAGTTGGTTATGGCGAAGCTGTGGTAAGGATGTGTGGATACAATCTCTTTAACAATATGACGATCAAATGATATGGAAGTAAGAAACAGATAAGGGATGTGAGAGGAAGAATTGTAAATTGAAGTATCATAACGGTTGTTTACTGGATTTAGCAACAGGACGTACTGATATGCAGGATCTCTTATTTAGGTCAAGACAGCTTTCTATCGGCAAGGGTATTAGTCGATACTAGATTGGGGTGTTGGGTGTGGTAAAGGATGAGTTGGTTTAAGGTGTGCGGGCTGGGCTCTTGAATGGATGTCAAATGGAAGTAATTATGTTAATGCAGTGAGTGCTAATGATTCAGTATGTAAGGAGCGTTGTGTAAAGAACTAGAAATGGTGTCAAGATGGTGATGTGAGGTTTCTGGAACGGATTAAGCTAGGCGCGAGCTGAGTAGAGGGTTTGTTGTTATCGTTCCTTGGTTACTTCAAATGTGTTATGGAGGGGTATGAAAGATTCGAGGTGCGGGGATGGCAGGAAATGGTGTTAGAATATGGAGAATGGAAGAGAGAGTGGAGGGTGCCCTAACTATTGTATGCGGATGATTTGGTTCTGTGTGGCGAGTCTGAAGAGAGATTATGAGAGGATTGGTGGAGAGATTTGGCAGGACCGTTATGTAAACCACGGAGGAGCGGTTTGAAGTAAAACGTAGATAAGAGTCAAGGTTATGCGTTGTTGATGAGACAGTCCTCAGTGTGACGGTTAGTAGACTGATGAGGCAGCTGGAGACAAGTGTCTTGAGGTTAATATTTAGGGATAGTGTTGCGATAAGAGCAGGGAAACGGATGAATGCAGGCCGGAGGTCGCCACCGTAGTCGTCCAAGGTGAGTAACGAACAAGTTGTGAATGGGCAAGTAAGGTGTGGTGAGGTTGCATATGGATAAACTACTTAGTTGTGGGATATGTTAAGGGACTAAGTCTTGAGTGCGCTATGAGTCTTACATGAGGGATGGATTGTTACCCGGTGGTTATTGTATGGTAAGTGAGACTAACTGGTCTGGAATAAGAAGTAGTACGGTACCGTCGGTATAGAAGTTCTAATGTGTTCAGAGTCTGGGATTGACAAGGTTACGAAGTAAGTCCAACTTGAAGAAAAGTGAGAGCGAGGATGAGACTGTGATATAGAGTAACGCTAGTGAGGTGTTGGATGTGAAGAAATGGGGTAAAATGAGTACAATTAAGTGAACTAGTGAATGTTGAGAGGATGTTTTGGGTCATTGTGGAAAGGCGATAGAGAAGTGAAAGTAGGGGTTTGGTCGTACGAGGTTCGATGTATAGTGGTGAGTGTGTTGGGAACGACCGGCTGGGAGACCGATGAGAAAGTGGGATTTGAGTCGGTGAACGAATGTCCTGAAGGAGAGAAATGTGAGTTAGGCAGAGGCGAGAAAAATGTTGCATGATAGGGGAGAATGGCGGGGGTTTGTATGGGGCATGGTTGTGGTCCAACCTGGGCCAGGGGGATGAACCCTTACATGGACGATTTACCATAGTGAGGGTCCCGCGCGGTCCTATGAATTGCTTCTGAGGGTGGATTTTCCTGCTCTGTGAACGAGCTCTCACTAAAATTAACTCGGTACAGAATGGAGGGGCGACTGGTACGGCTGAGAGAGCTCTTTTTCTTTTCGATCCGGTTTGTCATGTTCTCTGTCCTTGATGGCCTGCTTGTTTTCTTTTCGGGATGCATTGGTACGAGGCACCTTAACCGGACCACATCTCTGGGCAAAGAAGGGTAGAGGTGAGAAGAAAGCAGATATGAAATATATAGTATAAAGTAAATTATTAGAGAATTTAAGAAGTATAGTGAGAACTAACTATATATAGTATATATATAGTATATATATCACACTACAAATCATTATATATATTATATATCTTATATAATATATATATTATATATACGGAACTGTATATATATATAGTATATATATATATACTAGATTATTTATATATATATATATATTATTAATATAATAGGTATATATATATATATCTATATATATTATATAGTATATATATAATATATATATATATATATAATATATATTATATATATATATCTATATATATTATATATTATATACTATATATATATATATATATAATATATATATATATATATATATATTTATATATATATATATATATATATTATATAATAGGGTCATCCATTTTTTTGCGTACCAAAATAATGGAAGTTGGCCGCTCATGTCTGTAGAAATAACTTTTATATTTTTGCATAGGAGTTAATGTTACTCAGGCCGTGGAGAGTTCAGGACCATCATTCGTTTGTAGATTTAACCTCTGTTGTAACAGGGTGAAGCAAATGTTTGACGCAGGTGGTGAAATTTATCACTTATTAGAGTTAACATTTTAAGTCATATCTCCATATTGGTAATTCTTATACCAAAGTTCATAAGACAGTGATTGTTTAGGGATACTTTAAGG
>JABUQX010051062.1:5000-7500 GCA_015478945.1 Trachelipus rathkii
TCGTGACAAAATTGGCGAGACACGTTTCTTAATTTGCCAAAATAGACGTTTGTCTTAATAGGAATAGGCGAAAAGCTCAGTTTTATTATTATTATTATTATTATTATTATTAGTTATTATTATTATTATTATTTATTATTATGATATTATTATTATTATTATTATTCATTATTATTATTATTAAAACTATGTAATTAATCATTAAAATTTCAATGCCTGAAGAACTATTATTAAACCTTAAATTTTCCAACCTAGATATTTTTCTCTCATTACACGCTGTTATTAAATATCTAGATGATAATAGAATAATAATAATAATAATAAAATAATAATAATAATAATAATAATAATAATAATAATAATAATAATAATAATAATAAAATACATTATAATATTAATAATTACGCTTTTTTTATTT
Organism: Trachelipus rathkii; assembly: GCA_015478945.1. Lineage (NCBI taxonomy): Eukaryota > Metazoa > Arthropoda > Malacostraca > Isopoda > Trachelipodidae > Trachelipus > Trachelipus rathkii. The sequence continues at coordinate 5,419 of JABUQX010051062.1, forward strand.
GTTATATATATATATATATATATATATAATATATATATATATAGTATATATAATATATATAGATATAATATAATATATAATTTTATATATATATATATAGTATAGTTATATAATTAATAAATAAATAAAGAGTATATATATATGATATATATTACTCTCTCTCTCTTCTTCTCAATTTTATATATTATCTCTTTCCTTTTTCTCACTAATTTCTTATTAATGGTATTGATCTCTTACCTTGGTGATATGATAAAATGATAGATGTTTAAGTTTAAGCTTTTCATTGTAAATGTCCATTGTTATTCCTTGACGTTATGCTGCTCTCTCAATCCCAAATTTCAATTGTTATTATTCTTCTTCTTCTTCTTCTTCTTCTTCTTCTTCTTCTTCTTCTTCTTCTTCTTCTTCTTCTTCTTCTTCTTCTTTTCTCTTCTTCTTTTTATTCTTATAAATACTCTGATTATTATATTATATGTATATTTTATTATTATTATTATATTATTGAGTTATATATATTATTATTATTATTATTATTATTAATTATTATTATTATTATTATTATTATTATTATTATTATTATTATTATTATTATTATTATTATTATTATTATTATTATTATTATTATTATTATTATTATTATTATTATTTTATTATCTTATTATTATTATTATTATTATTATTATTAAGTATTATTATTATTTATTATATTATTATTATAATTATTATTATATATTATTATTATTTATTAGTTATTATTATTATTATTGAACTAGATATGAAACAAAGCTTCTATAAGAATAAAAATGAAATAAATATGTCGTCTTTTTATTATTATTAATGAACAAATTAATGAACAAATTAATGAACCTTGTTTTTACTTTAATTACTTGTTAACCTGTAGTCATAAGAAATAAACAGTAATAAAATGATTAATTAGTTTGAAGTTGAATGTTAATTAATTATTCAAATATTTCAAAGTTAATTATTATAAGCTATATGTTTTAATGAAAGACTAATTAGATTTAGAATTTTAGGTAGTCATTTATTTTCTTAATGTATAAGATATACTTTATGTTTTCCTACTGCTAATTATATATATATATATATATAATATAATATAATATATTATATATATTATATATATATATATATATATATTATATATATAATATATATATATATATATATATATATGCATTCAGTTTTTAATTTTTTGCTTGCTTCAATATTTTTCTTTATACTATGTACTGAGGAGTGTAATAATTGGTATGTGCAGTGTGAGAGACTGTGGCTAAAGATTCTCTATGGTTATTTAGGTTCTCAATAGTTTGAAGTTAAAGCTCATTCAACTGTAGAAAGATTAGTCGCCCCAACTACCATGGAGCCAAATAACCATAGTTGTGAAATATTGCGTTAGATAGAGAAACTACCTTGCCCAGCACTAATATCTTCCCTCTAACACTCTCAATGAGAAAATAAGAGTAATGTTGAATGAAAAGGAATAAAATGAAGTTGAATAAATTGATGAGCGTGTGGTAGCATAAAGGAGTTGACTAACAATATCAAAGGATATTATGAAGAAAACTTAACGAATTAAAATTCTTTCAATATGAGCATGTAACGCTGTTACAACATTAGGAAGTTGTAATTAGGAACCTTAGTTCATCCCAAATGAACATCTTTTAGACTGACAGCAACAGACTTTACCATGAGCACTAAATACTAACTATGTCATCCACCTGTCACATGCAAAATCATTGATTTATTGAACTATGTGACACTCTTCTTCATTTAAAGCTTTCATGCACACATACTTACACTTATTTTTAACGATGCATTTACTTAGTAATGTAACGTAACTGTTCAAAGATTTGGTGACTTATTTAGTTGGGTATTCCTTTCAAAGTGTCACTATTATATACTTTTGGCTCGTTTGGAAACTTTAACATAACTTTTCGATTTACTTTTCGTAGTTTTCAAAGATTTATTTTTCAAAATATTACTCAATTTAATTGAAGTTATAACCTAACCTAACCTAACCTAACCTAACCTAACCTAACCTAACCTAACCTAACCTAACCA
>JABUQX010051062.1:20000-22474 GCA_015478945.1 Trachelipus rathkii
TTGCATCTGGAGACACATCTGAACCATCAACCCACAGTATATTTGAGAAGGAGAAGTCATTCTCTGACACAGTCGCAGAGCTTTCATTATTTTTCTCCTTAGTGTCTTTAAACTTTATTTTCCCAACTTTGGTGCATTTATGGAGGAGGACATGGGAGGATGTGAAGATACTATGGAGCTGGTACTTAAACTTGGATGCTGAAGTTTAATTTCCTGTTAAGTAAAAGGCACGCCTGACTAAGAATGCTGATCGAAAGAATATCTGGTGTAATAAATTTGATGACTTGTCCGACTTACTGTGGCATGAGACACTGTCAGTTTCATATTTAGATTGACAAACTAGTTCCTCTGTATGCTCATTTGTAAGACTGTTTATCTTTTCGAGTGCACATTTGCTTTTGCAGAGAAACTTCTCTCGCAAGCTGCTGAAGTGGCAGGAAGGTCTAGAATTCGAAATGCTACGTTTGATAACTCATTAGCTACTCAGACCAGTCCCCAAAACGAAACTGTTGCTGGAAAGAGAAACCCAGAGAAATTTCATACTGAAGAAACCTGTTGGCTGGAATAATCTTGCCATTTCTGCCTTCATTTTCTTTTTATCAACGTCAACTTAAAGAAAAGCAGTGAAAAATATCTTGTTTAAATGTAAATTTGTTTTTATAGGTGGCAACTATAAAAAAAAATGTTTCAAGCATATGAATTTAGTATATTATGCAATATCTAGAAATTAGGAATTCTTACATTTTCTTCTGGTGAGAAATCTTTTCCTCTGTACCGAGGATCAAGCACGTTTGCTGCTAAGTGAAGATAGCCTAAGGAGAATGACTTATTCTCTACAATCTTCACAAATGCTTCGCCTTCTTTCTTTAGAACAGGGCTTAATATTGAACTGATGAGGATAAACGTTGCTAGTCTCTTTTCACCCTTTTTATGGTCTCGGCGATTGGGTAGGCGATGGAGTCCTTCAGTTTGCCCAGAAAATCTCAGTTAATAACTTTATTAACTTTTTAGTTTTGTCAATGTTTTATTTGCTGATATGTGTCATCAATATCCAATTATTTTAGTGTGTTTGTTAACTTAAGAAGATCTTCAAACACTTCAAACAACCTACATATGACTCCCATCGGTAAAGACACAATGACTGTTATTGTAAATTTACACATAAATATCAATGAGGTTAAATAAATTTATATTTACATATAAATAATTCTATCAATTAGGTTATATTAATATAACTAGACTATATTTAGAAAATGAAAATTAACAAGATAGATATACGAAAAAGAATTTAAAGAATAAATACTTTTTTAACAACATCTAAGACTTTCCACACCTTAAATGTTATTTCGATTGTTGTTTCCCCTTACTGATAGGTGATTTAGCCTTTTAAATGATTGTAGGCAATTTTGCATTAATAATAATGTATTTTAAAAAAAATGGTTTCAAGTATCTTTGGCTTCCGGAAATCGAACTCTCTTTCCTTAAGCAATATCTTTCAGAATTTCAACATTCAAGATCCTTTTCTCAGCTTCCATCCTAAACTTTTCACCTTCCAATACATAACTTTCTCAGCTATCTCAATCACGAGTATATTGATTTCAACTAATCCTTGCCTGTGTCCTTATCACAGTATAAAATTATATTAGTACAGGCGTAATTTTTACATTATACCAGGAGATTGCTTCTATAGAGAGTAATGTTGATCTTGGAGATATTTATTAATAGACCCAAGAATATATATAATATATATATTATAATTAAATTATAGAAATATATATAGTATTTATAAATATGGGTAAATATAGTAATGACAGAATTAGTATAATATATATGATTTAAAATTATAAAAATATTAAGTTTTAGTTATTTATTAAATTATAAAGAATAAAATTATATCTAGTAGTAATATATATATATATTACTATATATATATATTATAGTAATATTATATACTATAGTATATATATGATATATATATATATATATAATATATATATATATATAATATATATATATATATATAGTATAATATATATATTATTATAAATCTATTAAGCGAAACTATTACGAAAAGCACCATTATGATTAAGAAACCGATAAAAATGTTAACAGATATTTTACATATAATATATGTATAGTATTATAATATATATATATTATTATATATATATATACTATATATATATAGTATATATATATATATATATATATTAATATATTATATATATATATAATATAATCTATATTTGATATATACTATATAATTATATATAATAATAATATATATAATATATTATATTATATATATATATATATATATATAAATAATATTTATATATATATAATATATATATATATATATACTATAATATATATATTATATAATATATATATATATATATATATAATATAAATAATGTATTATATATATATCAGTATATAGTTTATATATATATATTATATATCTAATATAT
>JABUQX010051063.1:0-5000 GCA_015478945.1 Trachelipus rathkii
AATATGTAATAATAATATGGTCAAATGAAGCCAAGAAGTCAGAACTGGCACCCATTTAATTAATGGCACCCTTAGTAGAAATGGGTTACCTGGGATATTGTGGGGAATCAATCCCCATGACTTTCTTTATAATGTGCTAAGATTGATCAGGCCGCGGTGCGGTACTGGTGCAGTGCGGTACAGTGCGGTGCTGCGCACAATTATATATATATATATATATATATATATATATATATATATATATATATATATATATATATATATATATATATATATATATATATATATATATATATACTATATATATATATATATATATATATATATATATATATATATATATATATATATTGTCCTAGTTATATAACACTTTATTAATTGAACTATGAAAAAAGGTACATCATTTGTTACGAAATATCTTTTATCAGTTCTGTTACCTTCAAAAAGGTTTCAATTTTTTGTACAGATTAAAACGAAATTACAGAAATTGAAAAAAAAATTGAGATTTTATCTCAAAGTTCAAAGTGTACTAATTTATTTATTTTATTATTTCTTTGATGAATTGTTTTTTTTTATCTCTAGAAATGTCGTATCTGTCCTAATTATTATTATTATTATTATTATTATTATTATTATTATTATTATTATTATTATTATTATTATTATTATTATTATTATTATTATTATTATTATTATTATTGTTATTATTATTATTATACCGACGAAGAGATTTCTGAAAATTTCTTCATTTAACTCGAAAATTTCAGAAAACGTAGCTTCATATTTATACCAGAATTTAATATTTCAAATTTCTTAAATATTTTAATAGATTCTTTTTAGTTGCTAGTGTTACTTCGAAGAAAAACATCATTCTCTTCCGTAAACATTCCTCAAAGCACTTCTTGAGTAACCTTCTCAGATTTTCGATCTTCCTTTCAATAAACCTTTTCAGATTTTCTTTCATTCCAATCTCCATTCAGGTTCTTCTCTTCTTCGTTTCTTTTATTTTTACCTCGTCCACACTTGATGATAGTCGATTTATTATTATTATTATTATTATTATTATTATTATTATTATTATTATTATTATTATTATTATTATTATTATTATTATTATTATAGGTATTTATTACAAATTATACGTATTATTATTACACAGGCCTGCACAATTTAACTTTTGGAAATTTTTTTTCACTTTTAGGTGTGCATTATATTGGATTTGTTGTCCTGATTTCAAATATGACCTCATTTTTTTTCCATCTCGTAAAGTTATTTTACAAAAGGGATATAAAGTTTTAAAAACAAAAACAAAATTACAAAAATTTAATAAGTAAAATTTATTTCTAATGCTTAAATTGGAAAACAGTGTAAAAAATGCGTAGCTAAATAAGGCAAAAGCATACAAATATCATTTAAAATCAGTCTTAAGTCTTCATAATATCGTTTCCTATTTTCGTCGATGGATCTTTTGGTACTTTCCGCTTGTGCTCGTTATGTGGATTATCCCTCTTTAGCATCCAGCAGTAATCGGCTACCATGCTGACATTCCGTCTTCCCTGATATCGTCTTTCTATTTCCTTTATATCTTGGTGAAATTGTTCATCCTGTTCTTCACTAACAGCTCCTAGATTGTCGGTTAAGTAATCCAGATGTGAGTGTTAAAAATAAACTTTAATGCTCATGTTGCAACCCAAGTCTTTAAACGTTCTTAACATATTTTCAACAATATTTTTGTAATTTGGATCTTTCTTGTTTCCAAGGAAGTTTTTCACAACGTCTTTGAATGCTCTCCAAGCTTGTTTTTCTGTTTCTCCCATCTTTGTTTCAAATACGTCATCTTTCATAAGTTTTCTAATGTCTGGACCGACAAATACTCCTTCCTTTAGCTTGCCTTCTGACAAATTAGGAAACTTGGTGCAAAGATATTTAAAACACTCCATCTTTTGGTAGTCCCTTCACATACTGTTTCATCAATCCTAATTTTATGTGAAGTGGGGGAAGTAAAACGTTTTTTTGGATCTACTAAACTCTCCTCTCTTTGTATATTTTTTATCCCAGGCTCTAGGGATTTTCTGAGTGGCCATTTTTTAAAAAAAATATAATGTTGATTCTTATCACGGCTATCTCATTCACATAGGAAACACGAATGCTTTGTGTATCCATTTTGTTGTCCTAGTAACATGGAGAGTACCTTTAAATCGCCACAAATGGTCCAACCATGGTCTTTATATTTAAGTGTTGTTAGGATCATCTCCAAATTTTCATAACACTTTCAAATGAACAGAATGTTCCACAAGTAAGAAAGCATACCTACTTCCATTATAAAGAAGTACATCTTTGAGACTTCTTTTCGATGAGTCGATAAAGAGTCGCCAGTCGTTTGTATTGTAGTCAATATTGAAACATTTCATGAGTCCAGGAACCAGAGTAGTACACTAGATCGTCTCTTTGCGAGAAAAACAGTTCAAATTCTTCCTCTCTATCTCTAAACCATGAAAACGACGTCTCTTTCTCCAACAGATGTTTTTCCTTCAGTCGTGAGCCTAAAAGATCTGCTGAATCTTTATAGAGGTTCAAGTCTCTCACCAAATCATTCAATTCGGACTGTGTGAAAAGCTGCGGTTCTTCACAACCGGGATTATAAACATCATCTTGGTCACTATTATTATCACAAGATTTACTCTCTATTTCCTGATCATCACAAACATCAACTAAGTTTGCGGGAGCAGAAGGAACAGGTATTCCTACCCCATGGGGCACAGGACGTATTGCGGATCTTACCTGTGGATACATAATGTCCTTTTTGTTTTTTAAGTTTAAGCCGCAAACATTGCAGGAACAAAAGTAACAATCATCGCTGTGATTTTGAGGCTCCCTCCAAATCATGGGCACTCCAAAACGAAAAGATTGTTTCTTACCTTGTGACCACTGACACAGTTCTTCAACACACACGGAATATACAATGTGGGACGCCCATGCCTTGTCTTAGTCTCCCAATCTAACACCAAAATATGCATTGTATACATTTGTAACAAAGTCTGTTATTTTTCTTTGTCGTTTTTTACTGTATAACTGCCGCAGATGTAACAGAACGAGTTAGGATTGTTGATACAGCCACGTGAAGCCATCATACACTAAAAAATTAAAAAAACAAACAAACATATATATATTTAGCACAATAGAAATAAATAAATACACTAAGAAATATATATATATATATATATATATATATATATATATATATATATATATATATATATATATATATATATATATATATATATATATATATATATATATATATATCCAAATAATATATATATATATATTTTTGCAGAGTGCCAACATGTATATATATATATATATATATATATATATATATATATATATATATATATATATATATATATATATATATATATATATATATATATATATATATATATATATATATATATATATGCAATAAAAAGCAATTTACCATAAAAAAATCTCCTCATAAAAAAGGCAAAGAGCACAACACTTTGAGTAGCCAACGTCTGTTTCTTATCACAAAGTTTCACAATAAAGTATGCAAAGTAGATGTTGAGATCGATTTTAACGTACTGTACAAAGATACAAAATGACGATTAACAAACGATTTGTACATACACTGTTCATCAAATATTTTCTTGACAATGAATACAAACCAAACGTGTAAACAAATATGTACATGATGAGAAGAGACGTGCTAAAGTAGGAACGAACCTGTTTTTACTTCGTTTGTTTTGAACTCTCTCTCTCTCTCTCTCTCTCTCTCTCTCTCTCTCTCTCTCTCTCTCTCTCTCTCTCTCTATATATATATATATATATATATATATATATATATATATATATATATATATATATATATATATATATATATATATATATATGAATAATTCTTCTTTATTTTATTTTTTCCAAAAAACTGTACGTGATGGATGAAAATGGAAGTCATTTTTGAAATCAGCGCTATAAATTACATCTAAAATACTTAAAAACGTTAAAACAATTTTTCATCGTAGGCCTGTGTTTTTATCTATTAAATGTATATTATTATTATTATTATTATTATTATTATTATTATTGTGTGTGTGTGTGTGTGTATTATTATTATTATTATTATTATTATTATTATTATTATTATTATTATTATTATTATTATTATTATTATTATTATTATTATTATTATTATTATTATTATTATTATATCTAGTCCTTAATTCACAATTACGGTAAGTTAACAATTTTATCATTCTTTTTTATCAACGTAATTTTTAAGTCATATTTTTGCCCTCCGCATTTAATACACACATTATGTTATTATGAACTTTTAATCGGAGTTATAAGGACGAAACCAGTTCTTCTTTACAGTGAGGGCGTCATATGTGGGTAACAAGAGGTTCTGACCCTCCCCCTGTTCGATATTACAATTTCAAAGCAAATTTATTTATTTTTTTGGTTTAATAGAGTTTCTAGGGGGGGGGGGGGGTGGGGATTTATCGTTACCTAACCTTACGTAATATAAATTGATAAGCGCCGAGTTATTACTTTGGAAGAATTTCGTCCATATATATATATATATATATATATATATATATATATATATATATATATATATATATATATATATATATATATATATATATATATATATATATATATATATATATATATATATATATATATATATAGGGTGTATGGGGGTTAAGGTTATACTACTCTTCCTTCCTCCCACATGTCAAGTAATATTATATATCATATATATATATATATATATATATATATATATATATATATATAACTATATATATATATATATATATATATATATATATATATATATATATATATATATATACGTATTCATTAATTTTAGCTCATGTGTGTGCGTGTGTGTGTGTATTATTATTATTATTATTATTATTATTATTATTATTATTATTATTATTATTATTATTATTACTGGGACAAGTGTT
>JABUQX010051063.1:15000-36350 GCA_015478945.1 Trachelipus rathkii
ATTTTTTAATCAAAAAAACATATTATTTACTATATAAATATTTTATATATTTTTTATATTAGTAATTAACATTAAATATGTCTGAGATTATCTAATATTTTTCGATATGTGAATATATATATTATATAAAATATAATATATATATATATATATATATATCTGGAATCGATGTCTGAATACTATTCTATAATGATAATTTCAGTTTCATAACAGAGTCTTTTGCGTTTATTTTCGATCGAGCTCTCGCACGATGTATTTTGAAAAAAGTCAACTTTCAAATTAAGTATGACCTTTTTCAATGATGCGTATGGTTTTAGATATGGTGTGAATAAAGACTTAAGAGAAAATATATTTATTGTGATTTCAAGATTTTTGAATTAGAGCAAAATCTGTTATACTTATTAACATATTAGATTATCATCTAAATGCTTGAACTGGAGGATATGTTACATAAATTTTTAACTATTACACTATATGCTTTGAGTAATTTTGAAAATTCAAAAAAAAATGAAATACATAAATTAAAAGGAGAATTTGGAATGTTAATATGTAAGAGTGAACTGCATTATCTGCACAAGCGTCATTCGTATGAGTAATTTTCAAAATTCTTTCGGCTCTGGGTGGCAAGTGGGTGAAACCCCTTTTACATAATTACGTTCTTTTCATGATGGTAAGTGATATTTTTTTAGTATATTATTCACCCAGCATCAACACACCTTGCAGCATAATTTAGGAATAGGGTGATATCTGGCATAAATAAATTAATATATATTATTTTTATTTAATACTATTTATATAATATATATATACTATAATTATATTTTTTTTGTGATTAATAATAATTGTATAATACTAATATAATATATTATATATTATATATCTAAAATATAATTTAGGGAATAAATATATATTATATATAATATATTTATTATATTATATATATATGACATTTATTTATTTTAATTATATATACATTATTATATAATATATATATATATTATATATATATATATAATAATATATTACTATAATTATATATATATATACTTATTAATATATATCATTATTTTATATATATACTATATATATATATAATATAATATATTAATATTATAATTTATATTTTTTTTTTCGATAAGCTATTATATATAATAATATAATATATAATATAATATTAATATATAAATTGAATAATATTTTTATATGATATAAATATACATAGATATAATCTTCTATATAATATATATTAGCTATGTTTAAATAGTAAAATTTCTCTTTAGATTTTAGTATTATTTATATTCTTAAATCTTTTGTTAATTATATTTTAAAATTGAACTCCTTCATAAATATCTTTTTCAAAATTTTAAAAATTGCATCCTTTTTGTTTGGATATTTATTAGAAAGCGTGTAAATGTCTATGGTGACTTAATAATTTAACATTAATATCAATTTCAAAACTGTCAGCTTTAATATTTTAATATTCCAAAAAGAAAATATTTTCTTAAAATATTTAATTACGGGAACATGTCGGTTTTGATTTATATATATATGTATATAATATAATATAATTATAATTACTTACTTACTTAAAAATTCATTTTTAATGAATAAAATATACAATATTTGTATATATATTTACTACTATTATAATATATCCATATTATCTTATATATATATATATATATAAGTATATATATAATATATATATAAAATATATATGATATATCATATATGATATATATTCCATATAATAATATATGTTGATAAAAATTAACTAACATTGTATTCTTATTAAAATAATGAATATTTAGCTAATTTAACTATAAGGATTTTTTAATAGTATAATATAAATAATATATATATAAATATTACTTGGAGCTAGGAAATTTTTCGGAATATTCATGTGTATTTTACATAACATAGTGTATGATAATATAGTGAGATATTATATATATATATATATATATAGAAATATAAGAGTATATATATTATATATTTTCATTATATATTATCTAAAAATATTATATAGTTATATATAGATATTTATTAACACTCTATTAGTATATTTAAAGATATGATATATATATATATTAAATAATTATAATAATATATATATATCATACCGTATATTAGTTTGATATGTACTATTAATTCATTTATTATTTTTCAGTTAATTGAAATGGATTCCATTAATAACAATTCTACACAAGATTCTGAAGAAAATAATGGTAATACTACTCCCCCCTCAGAGAGTCAGGATGATGAAGTTCAAATCTCCAGCTCCGAAGATTGTTTTCAAAAGTGCATTTTAATGTTGGAAAAAGCTTCATCTGACACTGAAAAATTTGCTGCCCTCCTTATGGTTACAAAGTTAGTTAAAGCAAATGAATTAGATGAAACCTGTAGTAGGCATTTGCTGAATGCTATTGGTCTAAATTTTCTTGGTCGAATGCTGGCTACAACAGATGTTCCAGAAGGCTGTCCTCCTTTTATGTTCAAATCTATTGCTTTAACAGTTCTAAATTGTTTTGTTTCCACCTGTCATGGTGACCCTGCTTTGCATAGGTTGCTTCCTCTTTTAGCTGGAATTATTTCGGATCCAGAGTTTCTTGAAAATGATCTTGTTCTTGTCAAAGAAGCTTATCAGTGCTTGAGTTCTATTTCTTCGGACACCGTAGGTCGAAAAGCACTAATTGATTTTGAAATAATTGGTTCATTGGTTGAGGCATACGCTAATGAAAATCTTTATCATGAAAATTCACTGACAATTCTTCGTAATATTGCTGTTGACAAAGAGTGTAAAATGTGGGAAGATGAACCAGAAGCATTCTCAAAGTTAATGGATTGTATGTGTAAGGAATTTGCTGATAATCAGAGTGAAAAGAAGTTTCTCTTGTGTGATGCTCTTATCGACATTATACCTAGTATGGTGGATGAGTACTCAAGGCTCTCCAATGAGGGTTCTTGGCAGAAACCTTTGCATAAAGGGCTCTCAGATATACTATTCAGTAAATTGAATCCTGAACTTAGAAACAAAGGTTTGCAATTAGCTAGTGTTGTTCTAGAGGTTTTAGGGGTGTTGTATGTAGTAAGTGGTGGAGAAAAAGGTAGGCAACTTCTACTACTAATGGTTCATTTGGCATGTATAGAAGTGAGAATGAGTCTGGAAGATAAAACTATTCAGGAGTCAGTGTCATTAGCAATTCAAACTACAGCTTGTTATAGTATAATAGAAGAAGCTATAAAATTTTTGGTAAATGGTGCTATGGTGTTAGAAGAAAAACAGAAGCAACAGCTATACGCTGCTCTAAAGGGAGCTTTTAATGGGGTTTTGGAATTTTTAAATGAAGCTTCTACTAATGAGGACATTTTTAGTGGCAAATCTAAAAAGACACAAATGTTTGTTTGTGCTAGTGTTAGAGTGTTAGGAGCTTGGCTCGCAGAAGAAACATCTGCTAACAAAGAAGAAGTCTATAAAATTTTGCCATTTCTTATTAAAATTGCAAAATATAATTTTACTAATAATAGTTATTCCCATAATAAGAAAAAAGGAATTATCAGAGAAAAAAAGGAAAAGTTACCTGATCTTCTTCGCTTTTTATTGCCAGGTCTTTGTCATTTGACAGCAGAAGATACTCCTCGTCAAATTTTGATAGACCTTGAAGTTGAAATGCTTTTATTTGATTACCTGGTTTTTCAATGGATTTGTGCAGTAAACTATATAAATGAAGATACTCCTGGAAAATTAGACCTTTCTCCTAACTCTGATACGATGATCACTATTTGCAACATCTTTATGAATTTGGTCGTTCAGGAAGCAAAAAGAATTAAAAACAGCTTACTCTACTTTCACCTTTTGAAATTGATATTTTCAAAGGTTCCCGAAATCCCTACAGAAAATAAACACTTGCAGCTAATATTGTGTAGGCGTTCCTGTTATCTCTTGATTGAGGAGTGGATCAGTTAGGATTCCCGTCATCGGTATTAGAGTTGGTGCAATAGAGCAGCTTAATCACAATGAGTTTTGGGAAATTTCTACAGATGTCAGTTCTAGGATTATTCCATATAACGCAAGCCAGTAAGGTTTCGTTTTTTGGGATTTGGGTCTAAGAAGGCGTAGCAGAGAAAGCACCGGGAGATTCGTGGCGACCTCTCGGTCGTATCTTCTTGGCCGGCCCTTATCGATGAGAGGCCATGGTGCCGAGTATGTACGTCGGAGTTGAAATTTTGGTTACTCGTAGAGTAAGGTGTCCATGATCTCGTAGGACAATTCTAGAGCTGTTCGCTGTACCAGGACGTCGAGAGCGAGTGGCCGTCAGATCAACGTATTTCTGGATATGTAAATTGTTGGGTGACTTTGGAGAGCGGAAATCGGGCCGTAGTTCGAAAGCAATTTGGTAGATGGGTAGGAGATTGTTATGTGGCGTCATTGTTAAGGGGGCGATCGGGTCGGAAGGAAGCGTCTGTCAAGAAATGTCTTACAGCGTGAAGAGTGTGATTTATACACGGCTGTATTGCAGTCGCGCGCGGCTTCAACAGGAAAGAGGCGAGGAAGGAGTATTATTAATAAAAAACGGCCTTACAGAATGTTATGATCAATACTGCGACAACAAACCTGGAAAAATAGAAACAGCCGAAACTTTATAGTGTAATATGAAGATCTTAGCATTATAAGTAAACCTTATGCGTTTGGTGTTTTAATTCTGGCAGAGTTGATGGTAATTTTGTTGTAATTATACATGGGATTTTTGGGAGTCGCATTTCAGTTATAGTTTCGTCGTTGTATTTATTATTCTGATTCATTATTAGTGTAAACTTTAGTTATTGGATTTATTGAATTATGTATTATTATTATTATATGTATTATGTATTATTATATTATTATTTATTTATGATTGATTATTTATGTATAGGATCAAATTTATCAGAAAAATGAAGAGCTGCTAATATGAGTACTAGTATTATCTGATGTTATATATTAGTATTATAATATCTAGTAGGTGTAATGCATATTATTACTATATAGAATATAGTATAGTAGATTAAGTATATTTAATATTATATACTAACTATTAAGTGGAGTATACTTATATAAGATGACTGACAAGTAATATAGAGATAATATAGTATAATTAACGAAGCATTAAAGTATCCTAAACTCGGTTATGAAAATGACTATCTATTATACTTATAATAAGCAGTTGCAAGTAAGTAATGGATACTAATTAATTAGGTATACGCATATAGATGGATAAGTGATAACTAGACTGAGTATATCAATATATTATACACAGAGATAATTGTATGGTTAGTGATTAGTACGTATATAGTGTTCTTTCTTTATCTTTGCTTGTCGTTAAGCACCTTCTCGCTTTGCCCACAAGTGATTGTGGTGGGAGAGGTTGCTGTATCGCTAGCAGCAATGGGAGGAAAAAGAAAAAAAGAGCCAGTAGAGAGTTATCGCGGGTCGGTATGGAATGAAAAATTAGTCGGTAGAAGAAGAAAGCGCCACCGAGCGTGCATACCAAGCCAGCTCGCGGGTGTTGGAAATCAGGCGCTGGTAGTCGTGGCGCCCTCGTGGTGAGCCGAGTGAATTGAAGTTGGTCAGTGAGGAGCGTCGATCGCACCATGCGACAAGGAGGAATACGACGCTGGCCGGTGATAGAGTAGGCATACCGATGGGAAACCGTGGAGTCGAGGCGATTTCCGCATCGTCGGGTGAGGAGGGTGTCCGCACAGAGAAAACAATAAATCGGGTGGGCGATCGGGACCACTACACTAAGATGGGTTAAAATGCCGTCAATGTAGGAGCGTAAGGATGTTCATGAGGCCCCTGGCCAGGTGGGCGCCACAACGCTGTCCCGCCCCCTGAGTACGGATAACCCCCGGTGGGTGCTGCATGACAGACAGGCCCCATACTCTCGCTCTATCATGCGCGGGCCACGCTTACTGCTTCGCACTGTCTGGCCCCAGAAGCCGGTTCAGACCATTCTGCCCTCCGCTTCAGTACATGGTCGGCTCGGAGAGATGTTACGTGGTTTCACAGCGACTCAATCCACATTTCTCTTTGCGGTCTCAGCCGATCCAGCCGGTCGGGTTCCAACGGGGTGACACGCTCTGCCAATATACAGTGCAGGCCTATGAGACACCAAGCGCGGACTGTTGCTATTATATCCTTGCCGACATGACCAGACCGATCTCAAAGACTTTACTCTTAATCCTAGTCATTTACGAACCCTTTCTTCACACCGAAGAACATACCTAATAACGATTTTCTAAACAATCCATTCAATTCTTCTCACACCATAGCCACAGAGCAAAGGGACGGGAGCGACCCTAAGATTGTCCATGGGCCTGAACACAATCACTAATCGAGAAGACTTATAGATATCCTGAGTACTGTCTTGCTAGTATCCAGACCATTGATGTGCCTCACTACCATCATGAAGCACAAGGTATTAATGTACGAAACATAACCTCGCTATTTGTAAGAGAGCCCCTCAAGCTATCCTCACAATCGACGTCATACATCAGGCTAGCTCCTTTAGCCATCTCACAACACACGCGACACAACGATCATAATACGCATCATACTACGACATTATAGAGACAACGCGCAGCCAACAGCTTCCTAGCATTGCACAACGTTTCCTACTACATAGCTCTGCTCGTCTCCTTTCGTATCTCATCAAGCTCATGAGTACTCCTACATATAGTGAATAGGAACTCTCAGTAACTCGTATTCGAGATGTTCTGATGCTGGACTCACTCAAATTCTGAACGTAAAGCTATGTGCACGGACTTCGCGAGATATGACTTTGGGTCCTGCAAGTCGCACCGTAAACCAACACTCACACACACACTCTCTTATCGCACACAGTTTTTACAGTTTCATAAGCCTCGGACCTTCGTGTTCGGCGTGTGGATATACACACAACCCGCGGCTGTGGCCGGTCTCACTCTACAAATCCTCGTTACAAAACTCAGTGCTTCAAGAGTCTCGGCGGGGCACCAGCAGAACCAAAATTTTCAACCGATTTCCTTACACGCTCGCGCCAATTATAAATAGTAAAGGTGCGATGTACAATTGCGCTCTCAGGACCAGAACGTTAGCGTCACCTCGACCATAGAGCGTGTCGAGGTTCTCGCATCCCGCAGTTTGCTACAACAGGTCTAATAGTGTCCCTTGCTGCATGCAACCGTTTGTCCGCGAATCTCTTTTTACAGTAAACTCGCATCCCGATAATACAAGATTGAAAGGGTAGTACGCAGCGAGGGCATACACACAAACTGTCCTATAACTACCGCTACGTGTATACACCAATCACATCATTGACACCATTTTATTGTCGTTACACCGCTCAACTAGTCGGTCAATAACAACTTTTGATTCCCCATGTCAGTAGAAGCCTGTAGAGCCACCGGAACCCGAACGTGATAAAGTCGGAGTCTGAGAGGCAAGCACCCGATCAAATGAACAGGAACCGGTCGGATGCCGCTACTGATGAACGTACTATCACGTCGAAGGGTGCGGAAATCGCCTGGTATGTTGGCGAATTCGATAAATACTAAATAGCAATTTCTGTATCTCTTGCTTCTTCCTTCATTTTCTCAGATCATCTTTGTTTCAATGGTGAAAGATTCTGAGGTAACACACATCCGTCCTCCTAGCAGCCATCCTAGTCGCTAAACACGACTTCGGTGTCTTTTTTCGGCGCGACGAGAATGGCCAGTCACCTTGCAAGTCACTCGCGAAAGCGACAGCTTTCATCGGAGCGCCAAAATTAATTCTGACCGGCCATATACCATTGCCCGATACTATGCTCAATTAGAGGAGACCTGTATTAGCGCTGCTATAAGTAGGGATATAATCATACAGTTCGCCTCCCGCTTTTTCTCACTTACCGGCTTATCTAAGGGATACTATTACCTGTAGCTCTCTGAATGACGAGCCCTCTGTCCAACTCCTTGGGGCAAGATACGTATGAACATCCACTGCCTGGGATGAGCGGAACGTTTTAATTAACCAGCAACTTCAAATCCGATAGTGTAATCAGCCATTCTCCGGGCTCCGTTCTGTGGACAGTATTTCAGACCAGTGAATTTCATCGTATACCTGCAGGAATGTATTACCATTCTGGAATGACAGACCTTTATTACACTCTAGCCTGACTGCAAGTAGTAACCTCCGTCCTGGGTACTAAAATACCTCATCCCCAGATACATTATATCTAATGTGCCTTCTGTGCATCCATTCAATACGCACAGCTACTTAACAGGAGATCATTCACGTATCACACAGGGTCTTCAGTATCTGGTTAATATTGTACCTCAGTGAGTGGTTGTCGCAAATGTCTTCTTGTAGAGATTCCACCACTCGTCCTGCTTCGAAGACTGAAGATGCGCGAAACCTCGATTTCTTCATATCATTGTACGACATCAACAAGCACTAGATCGCTATTTGCGATTGGTATTCTAAGCCAGATGTTGGCGCTCGAATTGACTTGCCTCATTCTTACACCCTTCACTCCGGGCGCTTGCCTATCCGACATAGGACCGCTTTCCTGTACTTGCCTGCATGGAGGTCTGTGAAGCTCCCGATTCATCGCCTCTCCTGTGCCACAACGGTTTTCATCCTGTTACTCTGCGCTTGTTTTCAGCCTTCGCTTACGTATACAGACCTTATCGTAACGGTAGTGGTTCTTTTTTCACTGCCTTATTCATACATTCAAGCATCCTTTCGACTTTATGAGATCTTACAATTCGGCGGATTTGCTTTTAAGGTAGTCATAAGGACTGCAAGCATTAGACCGCGGATACTCGGCCTGAATCTTTTTTACCGTGTTATCACAGCCAGGGCAGGGCTTTTCTTTCGGACACGCTCGATTGTTCGTATGCCATACGCACCGATTTATCTTCGCGCTTGTGTTAAAGCATTCTTGAGAACTCGGACTCCTACCTGTTATTGCCCTGTGCAGGAGTGGCGCCCGATAACTTACTCCTCGGTTGGCACTCTACTAGAACAATTAGCTTCGTATTGTCATCTATCTGTGAGAGCCAGGAAGCGCCTCACGGTTTATTATTGCTATCTAGCAACTAATTGCGGAACGTTGGTGTGGTTTTTCACGATTCAGAAACCAAAATGTGTTTAAAAGAGCGTCACGCAGTGCGGCTCCTATACAGTACTGATAATTACCGATTTGATAAGGTGTGTATGCAGTTTGGTACCATCAGGTCACATTAGATTTCTGATGCTCATTAATGTGAGTGCTACCTGTACTCTGGTCGACTTACTGGCGGTCATACACCGATTTCCGAGTATTCGTCAATACGCAATGGCCGCCCAATGAATTCATATGTTATCTTTGTACAATCAGGGAAACCGGAGCATAACTGAGTCGACGGACAAAGATGCCCGGATTCCTAGAAACTTACCCCTAAACGTCTGATTCATAACATAGGCACGAAACACATCAAACTTTATGAAGAGAACTATCTGCAGCTATTTAAGACCCAATCAGACTAATGCAGTCAGTCGAAACCTTTCTCACTATCGATTGATACCACGACTCGTAGCCGTAAAGCAAGGTCAAGCGACTAGTAGTGGCTCTTACTTGGGATATGCTATGGCTTTGTGGTATAATTAATAAGAGGTAAGTTAACTAACAACGGACATGGTTAATAATACATCCGCGATACGGCTTAGCTCTCTTGGCAAGCAACCAGGAAAGATCAGCATAATGTCACTGCTCGACCCCTATCTCACTAGACACGGCAACTTGCTCCATCGTTTTCTACTGAGCCACGCGGACGTACCAGGCAGCGCTAAAAAGACCGACCGGTTAGTACGGCCATCCCTTAATTTTTGATCACCTTATCACGCGAAGCCATCTGTCAGAGAGTACGCCGGTATCAGCTGCAAAAAAGTATCAAATCTAAGTGAAATGAGCGTCTCTAGACTACATCGAGGCGCGATAGGGACGGGCAGGGAAAGACGAAGACTCAGAATGTCAGGAATTTAATCTATACCACGAAGATAAGTCGTCGAGCGTCTGAGCTTGGGTCAACTGATCTTATTCAACGACATTGTCAAGAGGTGGACCAGTACGGTTCACGAGAACAACCAGACTACACGATAACCGCGCTCGACTTTTCACACTTAAGATTAACTCCGATTAGAAAAAAAGATTAAATTGCTGGCAAGGAACGTACCACAACCGGGACATCCGCCAAATGGGAGGTCGTAAAAGGCTGCGTTGAAGGCCGTTCATGCCTCTTACACGCGGAAGAGCGACAGGGATCACGTCATATATGTGTCCAACGATCTGCAACTGGACCGTTCTCAGTTCGCCTCTCTACATGATGCTCGTGGCAAGACGTGTTCTGCGACATCAAAGGACCTGACGATGCGAATGAGCGCACCACCACTGAGATAGAGCGACATTATTTCATCAGACGCGACTATCCACAGACACTGTATAATTTTTCATTTGGGCTTGTTCCTTGTTCATTTAATGACGCCTTTCCGTTTCAAGTCGAAGCTGAATCTAGGCGCTTAAAAACGTGAGGGTGCGAGGGCCATACGTAGCCAGGAGATCCAATATAGTGCATGTGACACGCCTTGTTCCGCTAGAAAAATTAGAGACAGAAAACGGCTGCGAGTGATCATAGAGAATCCATGATCGTGCTCATCGCCACCTATCTCCCTCTTGCTCCCTCACATTTATTCCCTTCTCGCATGATCCCTCGGACAATGTAGATCCGGGAATTGAGAGATAATAGACGATTCCATCAGTACACATTTCGGGCCGGTAAAGATGTAAGAGCAGTGTCGTACGGCGAGTCACATGGACGCTTAGTACCTTTAAGTATATGTAGTATGAAGGTATTCAACAATGTTGTATATATCAAATCATACCTATCATATTATTGTATATATCGACTGTAATGGATATATGCACATATGTAGTAATGAATAGTTAGTAGTCATTGTTACTACGTGTATTGATATTTAATTATAGTAGGTCGAAGTATGAATTAGGTAGGTAATAGTGCGATGATACGGTATCGAGGCAGTATAGATGTTGAACACGGTGCGTGTAGGCTCTAGCGCCGGAGAAGAAGAAGGTCATAGACTACAGCGGGGAACGAGACGCTTCAGATTATAAGTAATTAGATTTAGCGGGTATGAGGTATTATTAGTAGTTCCGTAGCTACGACGGTATTTAACAGGTTTTTTTAAAGACTGTTTTATATTTATCGTTCTATAGATGAAAAAGCAGGTTTGATGAGTGCGAAGTCCGTGCTATTATCATGGAATCCATATTTAGTATCCTTCCAAGTTGATAAGAATTCTCGGAGCAACTGCCTTGTGATTATGCCAGAGAGCAGTTCGTGGAGGAGCAGGATGGTTACGGTGCCTCTAGGCTCGCCAGCTTTATGCGGGAAATTGAAAAGAATTTATTATTCCACGATTTGTCGGATACAATTATTTTTGAGCTATACAACATTGTAATCGTAAAAAAAAAGCACAAAAAAGAAAAAAAGTAATACATAATATGAGCGCAGAACAACATGGGCAGGTTTCTCTCAACTGGTTCGATCGTGTCCAGATATGGGTAGTCGAGAATAACTTTGGAAAATAATAATACGTAATAGAACCGAGGTTCATTGGCATCTAGTGGATTTCAGATTTCCGGATAATAGGGGTTAGACATCGGCAATAATTATTTCTTGTAATTTTAAGACAGCATCACACTGGATGTATGCTTAAGAATACTGGCCAAAGCTGGAGATTATCTTGTCTTCTGGTAGACGAGTAGAGCATCGGTATGAATGAATGATGTAATGATGAGCTCTTGTGCTGTTATTAATGCATATAACATAACGTAGGTACAAGCTCTAGGATATAGGCCGTAGGGACACGGATATAACGTTGATAATAGATACTCGACCGCCACAACTGACTTACAGACCGAATCAGAAGGAAGAGGATTCGTGGTCTGGGTAGGGAGTAGTTCGTGGCTAGTACAGTTTTAACATAAACTGTAAGAAGACGCATGTGCTAGTGTCTACAATCTAAAACTTAAGAAGTTGTGGTATCGGTCCCTGGAAGGCAAATACGTGATCTCAATGAAATAAGAATCTTAATCTCTATATAGATGAAACTCGCGTTTAGGGCGGTGAGTGCTTACGCCTGGCGGGTTGCGTATAGGAGTTGGCGGGAGTCTGATGATAGCACATTATACGCAGTAGTTGGTTGTAGTACGTTATTAAATGGCCGAGTGAGTGAATTAGTAATTGCCCAAGAGGAAGGGGACTGATGGTGGGTTGCGCTGTACATCCCGTAATTCAGAATATGATGGTGTTGAATGAGAGACAGTGAATTATCTTTAACCGAAGTAGGACAAGACATGCTGGTCTGCTTTAATCAACGTCTTGCCCCCCCCTTCCCCCGATCAGTTCAGATGTCGAGATCCCAGAGATGCGGTCTTGAAGTCAGCACGTGAGTTTGCTTCCGCATACCTCTATAATACGATTGCACTGGCCAGTTTGTTAAAAGGGACGTTGTAAACTATGTAGGTTATCGTACTATATATGCGGGACCTAATACAGATCATATCCATTATGTACGCTACCACCCGTCCCACACCTACACTTACGCCTCAACCACCTACCCCAACTCACACTCACTCACCCCTCAATCTAATATCTAATCCTCACTGCACCCCTCACGCCTCACCCCACGCACACCTATATATATAAGTCAATGATGATGATATTAATAATAGTAATGTATATCTGGAAATATAAGACTAAGTAGACGTAGGAATCTAGAGCATAAGCGCTTACTGAGTAAATAGTCGATGTATATTACTAGTATGTAGCTATGCGCACGAATGCAGTAGTAATATTAAAGTACCTCATATAATTAAGCATATAGTAAGTATGAGTAGTATGTATTTATATATATATGGACTACTAATACTATTTAAGCCTTTTTTATATTAGTTGCTTAAAGGATGAATATTAATTCATAATCATGGAGCTCCGTGACGTATTATTAGTAATGATAAGGTCTATATAGATACGTATATAGGCATTGCGATAAATAGGTATAGTAACGCCTATATATGAATATAGTATTTCTATTATACGTGGCGTGACTGATCGCATGTATTGATATAGTAATGGTTTAGATTTAATATGATAATGTCGATATATTGTAGTGTTAGTAATCGGGCGATAATCATATAAATATTAGTTTATGACAGAGGACAATATGATACTATGTAAGTACGATATAGTTCAGAGTTGAGGATATACTCTTAATTCCCTTACTAGTGAAATGCGGCTCATACATAGATCGATGATGAGGTATCTGCATTGACTTAAAGAATCACGCTCGCTATTACTATCTAGTTGTTGTAGAAGTAGCCGAGCAGTATCAGCCTCTTTTTTATGTTACGTATCCCCAACGTATGATGTATTCTCGGGTGCGACACTCGCACGGATGTACTTTTTCTGCAGTCTTGTCTGTGCTTTCCAAGACGATAACTAATTTTTAAGTATCAGATAGTATATAAATAATAGTACTATATATGAAGTAGGGTAGTTAATATATAGTATTAGGGAGTATATATGATATATATAAAGGTATACTAACTAGGCTAATGGTATATAGTCTATTGAGGACTCGTAGTAGTTAGCGTAGTTAGATAGTATGGTAGTGAACCTTATTGACTAGCTAGGTATTATAAACAGTTATGGCTAGTTAATAAGATCTATAGATTAAATATTTTGTGATTTGGACGGGCAATCCAAGCTGGGTGACAGGGGAAGTTTTGTCACATGTATCATGTTTTAAGAACTACCCCATCAAGATTCTTCTGTAAACTCTGGAATAAGATGTACCAAGATCTGAAGAATATGAAGGGAGTGAGTTTTTTTTTTTTTTTTTGCATCTCGCCGTATCATCTATATTTAAACTTCTTTCTACATGCGCATATTTGCTTAACTTGACAAATTTGGGCCCACATTCAATTTTTCGCTGGATAGAAACAACTATCTTTTATAATTGAAGTCAATAGCAGAATCTCTTTTACTTCGCGAAGTGGCGTCTTTAAACCTAAAATTAATTGGTAAGCTGAGGTGGTTCTATCGACTGCGAAACTTGTATAATCCAATGGTCATGTTTGATGTACATGCAAGCATCGAAGAGTGTAATTATCGCACTACTATTCATAGAGTTTCAGTGATATCGCGAGACAGTAACAGTGTCACTAATAACAGTGGCCAAGAGTGCTTTTCTTTTAGGAGATAATACAGGTTATTAGGAGAGAGTGTTGTGGCGTCTATTCTGGACAGCCATGCGAGACTTGTGTCAATATGGTTGGTGTTTTGATTGATGCACATTTAGAATAACCGGTTCGGCACGCTCTGGTGGTTGTGAGGTCAATGTTCGTAGTTAACCAGAGGTATAGCATACGTTGTGGACTATGTGATCTCTCAGAGGTAAGTAGATAGATAGGCTCCGGCTAACTTAATATGCAGCGTATAGTCGAGATAGTCGATACGCAGACCGATTTGTTGGAGTTGAGCCGCTACTGCTATAATGATGTCAAGTGTATAGACTAGTAAGCAGAGATAATTATTTAATGAAGTTGAAGTTATACATAACGGGAGAGGATCAGATTGTTGGTACTTTACTTTCTCGCATGATATAGTATTAACTTAGTGACTGTTCGTTGTCGACGTTGCCATAGCAATAACAATAGGCTGACTGATGGAGAGATGATTCCGCGATCCAGCCAGATTCACGGGAAGAGGGCAGATGTCGCTGTATCATCACTTGTTAGCGTGTTCACGTGTGATTTAACTCCTGTTATCCATTGTGAGTTTTGCGCTTGATAGCCTTGTGCGCCCGACGCCACGGACTACAAACAGATTCTCCTCAATAGATGGATATACCAGTCAGGCCCACCATTCCGATCATTAACGTTAAGAGGATGGAAGGTGGGATCGTCTATGAGGAATATTCCCTTAGAGCTTGCTAGGGAGACGCGTATTAAGGCGGAGGATCCTGATAACCTTAATAAGCGTACAGCGAGGGGAACTTTACTGTCGCTCATTCTGCAGAGACTGCGCAACAGAAAAAGAATTGTTATTGTGACTCGCTTTATGAGACTTTCATCGGAGGAAAACGTCGCTCAATTATCTAGTGTCCTGGGTTGTGAATGCCGATCTCGCCACTACAGTGTGCTAGTGTCACGGTAATTTTTGTTGGTTGGAGGTAATTGTTGTCTTTGTGTTAAGAGAAGGGTATGGATATCTGGTAAACATTCGTCAGTGCGTTTGCCCTTTTTTTTTTATTGCCTTTCAGGACTCGTGTTGTTTTTCTTCATCGCCTGGATATGCTTCAACGTAGTTGCCTATACCGTTTGTGATGGAGGCGAAGAAGAGTCTGGCTCTATTCAAGGACATTTGCCTCAATTCCAGAGTCTTTGTGCGTCGTCTGGTGCTTTGGATGCGGGTCCCCCCGTTGCCTCACTGCACAATGTATCCATCTGTATAAGGATTTTCGTAGAATATGCTAATGTATATGGCTGATTTCTGAGTCTCATGTTGAGTGATCTGTACGTTAATATTGTAGGTCATCCGGCTATTGTCGGATCTTCTTTGCTCGTGTTATTTTTGAGGTTATTGATTATAAAGTTATCTCTGTGTTCTGGTCTTAAGGTTTAATATTTGGTGGTTATAGTTAAGTCTCATCGCTATTGGAGCGGTTAGCCTGCGGATAAAATGGAGCTACACTTATCGATGTTCTGTCTTGAGAAGCTGCTAATGATTGTTGGAAGGCTTCTGGAAGATGACGGGATGCCTCGCTGTTTTTATAAACAACTTGGAGGACTATTATCAAGTTTTTGGTAGTTGCGGATCTCGATGTGGTGTGAAGATCAAGTTTAAACAAGACGCGATTTCCTGGAGGCCTAGAGAATGACTGTGCAGCATGTTCGCCGAATCGCTGCTACAAGATAGGAGACAGTGCTCAATTCGGAGCACGCTAAGAGCTCCTATATGTAGTCTTCAGATTTGCTATGGTTTCGGCGCGGCAAGACTGTTTGTGTTGGTCTATACTGGAAACATAGAAAAAAACCAAAGGCGGGCAAACAGAATGTTTCTGATATTGTACGGGCTGAAACCTGGTTGCATAGCAATACCAATATTGCTGCTTTGTGATGGATCAAAGCATAACCTGCGCGTCTCTCTTCTGCTTTTTCAAATATGATTCTATACGTGCGCGTCGGCATTTATTATTTGGCGAATCTGTCGTCAGCCGTTTGCAGAATATAAGTCATGAAAATATTTCAAACATAGAGCAAATCTGAAAAGAGAAGGTTATCTGAGTTATTCGAACCTCGTCTAGCTTGCCGCCTGTATACAGTGCTACAGCGATCTGATTACCGTGTCCTGTAGGTTTTCATACGCGCAGGTATGTTATACAACGCCAGAGACGCTCGATCCTGATTTATATGTATTGTGGTATGTTTTCGATCAGGTACGGACCATCATATGAGTCTCTTCGCGACCAGCATGCTACTCGTCTTTATATCGAAAATTAAAACTACATGTAGGTGAATTATGGTCATAGCCGGAATCTTTGTCCAGGCTGCACAGGATACTTAGCGTATTGCTATTAGGAGCACTGGGGACGATGGAACAGATCCGACCCACTATGATGTTCATCATTCACAATAGAGGAATGATTGGTTAAGTTATAAGACAGGGGAGTGATATGGTTGTTCTGTCGAGTTGTCTTATCAGCGTGCGGATCAAAGGACTATGAATTGTCTTCAGAAAGGCTGGTCTCTTCCTACATAAATTCTTCCCTGACGACGGGTATGGTGCACATACACTCAACACCACACAGACACGGAGCAAAGGAAGAAGAAAGATATGGGCTGCATTAGTTCAATCTATGATACCACTCAAGCAAATAACGATTCCTGCTGTTCTTTCTGAGGTTTGGAGAGGATATGCGTTCCTGGTGGAAGAAGCTTGCACGGTTATTGCGGTGGTTTTCAAGCACACAGTAGGGCAGAATGGTGGTACTGTGACTAGCTATGACGTAAGTAACACTAAGCTCACAACCATCACACTGGACACTGGTGCCGATGAATTAGGATTGTCTTGTCACCGCTTGCGGGCAGACACATCAAAGACAGGAGGGTCTGAGCGCCTGGCTCGCCACTTAGCGAACTGGCTATACCACTTTAACACTCGCAGCATCTTCTAGTATTGAACGCCGTGAGCCCTCCGGCCAAGGATGCTCTATCCTTCTCGTGACCGCGTCAGGTAGCATTCTGACAGTTCAACTGACCTGATTTGTCATAGATGGCTCCGCTATGTCTTTCGAATCGAAATCTCTCCAGGAAGGTGTGTGTTGTCCCTTATGCTTTGGTTTATTTGTCAGTCTCATCATATCAGGTGCTGCCACCTGTCTTATAAAAGGATTAGATTTTTAAACAGGAACAGTCGCAGCCGTCACTAGTTGTGAAGCTGATGGCATCATCTTTTTTCTCCTAAGCTGTAGGCAACTCTTACATCAGATTTCACGAGACTTTGCTTTGGCTTTCATAATCAATCTGAAGACCTGTTTATCTTTCACAGATTAGAGCTTGTTCTCCTGCTTAGTCGCGCACGGACTGCTGTTAGGGCACGCCAGACAATAGCCGCAGCTAATGGCTAGGAACCGTTATAAATGCACATATATATATATATATATATATTATGTTAATAATATATCATATATCATATATAGTGATATATTATGAGATCCTGGTTATGGATGGGAAATATCAATAGTATTATACTAATAAATATATATATTATCTAGTATATAATATATATTGTGCGTAAGACTTTTATTAGTTATTTTTTACTGACATACGTATGAGTTCGGCTCGATATATATATAGTATAGGATATATTCTAATATGATATATTTTGAGCTAGCATGTATTATATATATATATGATATATATTATAGAAGAGTAAGTTATATTATATATATATATATTATAATTACTATATGATCAGTGCCGTATAGGGACTATTCGTTAATATGTTTGGGTATTTCATGCTATACATGTGAGAAGCGTCTCATTTATAGTTTAACAGGAAAACACCATGTGAAATTATACATTATATGAATAAATATATTGTAGGATCATAGTTTTGATGAATCAAATTGTGGTGTATTTAAGTTAATAACGGAGTCCATCACCGTTATTGTGCAAAGATATAGTTTAGCGTAGATAATATAATATGATATATCAATCATTATAAGTGCACGACCGTAATATATTATATATATATATATAGGTGATAATAATAGCCGCGCGGAGGGATAAATGGATACCACTGATATGATGAGTGGATATGAGTATACATTAGTTATAACGATATAGTAGTATACATCGTAAGTAGGTGATGAGACTAATTCGTCCTGCCCTCACCACTGTCTTAGATATCCTCGACGAAGAGCAGGTGCGCAAGAGTACGTTCGTTCTTCTTTTTTCTTCTTACATTTAACTAGTAACTTTACATTTATCTTGTTATAAGGTATTTAAGATTGAGACTTCCCAGTGACTTAATTCCCTCTTTTGGTTCTTGTCATTTGGCTAGGGGTAGCAGCTTTCCTGGGATTGCCTGGGAGTGGAGCACTTCTCAGGTCCCTGCCCTCGTGATGAGGAATTTTGTGTTATGGTAACCGGGGTCCTTTGGTGTTTCGACCCAGTTGCATAGCGGAGCTGATTGTTTTGGGAAAAGCACTAGGCTTGGCCCACACTGAGGAAGACTGGTCCGCCACTACGGGATGTAGTAGCATAATAATCCTCGTAGCGATATGCCACTTGATCTACGAGTGTGCCGCTTATTGGTGACGGGAAACAGGATAGGGTTCGGGCATGGTGTTGTGCGGGGCTAGGTCCGGGGACGTAACATCCAGGCACAGTTCATGTCTACTCGCAGCCGAGGCTTCGGAACGGGGTGGGCCTGCTTAAGCCCCTGGCCTCGTTCGCCATCGTCTTCGGGTGGTCGTGCACATAAAACTTCCGGTGTAATGGCATTTCTCTCATTAGTATGCTCATGGGTTTTATTATTATAGCTAGGTTTATATTGTGGTGGCCTGGCTGCGTGAAGGAAAATTGACGTAACTGTAGAGTTTCGCGCCTTAGCTAATATAAAGATTTACAGAAAGATGCTTGTTACATCGAGTCGAGTAGAAACTCCATCCCTGAACGCCTTAGAGGGGCGAAAGCCCGACATCTCCGCTTCTCCTCTACTTGACGCCTTTTGTTGACGAGAGTGTGTCGGCGTGATTGTTGCCGTCTCGACGTGCAGCGTTAGCCGTCTCCACACACAGGGCATCTTGCTCCCGTATTCCTCATCCTAGCATAAGATGCGTACCCCCCCGCTGCTAGGAGTAGCGAGGAAGTCCGTCTATTCGGTGAAGCTGATCTCTCCTGCTCCGCATCCGTCACCGTGATCTGCCAGTTTGGATCCGTGCCTCACCAAGGTACGATTGGTTAGGCCGGACGTAGAGCTACCTCTGTGGCAGCGAGCAGATGGGCTTAACTGGCAGTCGCAAGGATTCGTCGCCGTTCCTTGAGTATAAGTTTTATCTAATATCAGGACTTCTGTACCATGCCTAGTATATCGTGATTTCCAGAGATTATCGACGTTACGAAGGGCGAATCAATGACTGAAAGCCTTGGAGCGATGCCGCACAGGAGATGGGGTTATTGTGAAGGATACCTGAGCCTTTAGGTTAACCCTCTCATGAAGACATGGTGCGTCGTCGTATTATGTGAGGGCTCGCCTATTCGATCTAATACCCAGATTAAAAGCAGCCTGAGAGCATCATTAATCTTCTCTGGGCGGCAGGACTCTTGGTCGTGCGCTTGGCTGATAATGCGATAATCCGGAAAACGCGCTAGGAATCGGTAGGGAAAATTCTGATTTGGACCCCGAAAAGTTACAGGATAGGTGTGTGCATCTGTCGCCTGAGAGACCTTAGATCTTGGGCCAAATCAGTCGCATCAGTGGGCACGGAAAAGGACTGCGCTAGTCGACTGAAATATAACGTAACGCGTTACCCTCACTAAAAATGAGACTAACGCAGCCTGCTTCTCCGAAATCCTGCGCACTCTTGGCCTTGTCTGCTCATGTTTGTGTAATTGTGCCGGGTTGTCCGCCAATTAGGGTCGACTGGAATGAGGTCAAAAATCGGTTGGTCGTCGGTATGCAGCGATCCCGGCACATTCGATTCTCGTGCCCAGACATGAACCAATGGGGCAGCGTAGATATGATGGAGCAAACCTCAGGTACTCTTATAATTTAAGTGTAATTACTAGGATCATTGTTTACAATTGCCTGGCTACGATACTCGGGGCGAACTTCGCGCAGGCGCTTTCCATCAGCTTCCGTGCTGGCGAAGTCGCAGGAAAGAGTGTCGAAGAATGTCTGGAATACGGCGGGAACAGAACACCAGCGTACGTCGCACTCTGTGCGGGTCGAGCGGGATGATCATGCCTATGAAATCGATGGGTAGGAAAGAAGTACGATTCCTCACTCGTTCGCAGACCCCAGGTCTTCAATCAGCGAATAGACCCACTGTCTCCTGAGATGTGGGTTGCAGCCTCCCCCTCAACGTGAGATCATTTTGCATGTTTTACGGTGTCTGGTATTCTACCTCGCCGTTCTAAATACCAGCTATCCGCTGTAAAGTCTTTACGTTCGATGATTTTTATAAGTGTTACATATAGAGCATAGAGGTGTTCAGCTCTGAAGAAAAGGTACGCTGTCATGGATTCTTGAAGATTTTGATTTAAAGGCGTTAGCTAACGTCAGTGGACCGAGCATGTACATCCCGCATGAAACATATAAATACTGTTGTCAGTGCCGCTCTCCATTGGTCATCACCCATACGGACTCCGTTTCACTGTGGGCAACGGGATGGTTCGGAGATCATGGCAAGAATTGGGAGGCGGTTGCGTTGGCGGCTGTATGATTGCGCCGTGATGTTGCTGCTATTTATCGGCACACCGGGGCAACATAGGATATACAGTGCTGGTACTACACGAACAGATATAACGCGCTCCCTTTGTACATTTCCCCGTCGTGTAATTATGTTCGGTAAAACTGCGTGTATGAGAGAGACACGCAGAATATAAGCCGAGGTCTCATGTACTTAGGATGCCTGTCGGGCTGTCTCGGAGGATCATTCGAGGAAACATGCCACTTTTGCCTCACCTTCTCTTTCTGGTAATCTTCTGTAGTGGCCAGCT
>JABUQX010051064.1:5000-7500 GCA_015478945.1 Trachelipus rathkii
TCCTGAGGGTAGTGCCTGTGGTGAGTAGCATGAAAACAAGCTGAGTTATACCAAGATTTGTTAGGTTTAGTTGAAGGAAAAATATGGAATGTTTGCCACCATGTTAGAAATAATCCCCTCAGTAATGCGCTCAGCACACTCCCAGATATCCCCTCCCACTGAAAAAGTCTTTCCATGGAAATTCAAAGAAGTATAAATGCCAGTCTGATCAGTTAGCAGCACTGAAACGCCAAAAATGTTTCCTTGCCATAGAAGAAGGTCTTTTCTGTGGAAGACTTGAAGAGATAGTAGAGATACAGAGATGAGAAGGTTCAAGGTGGTTAACATAATAAGGAGGAAGATAGGAGGTTAAGAAAAGGTCTAGAATGTTGAGTTCATCTCCAAAACAATCAGGGATACGAGTAGGGAGCTGTACCAACTGGATAGAGAACTGGTGGGCAAGTTCACCAGCTGTATCTTGAGAATGAAAGAAAATTGGTGGAGGTGAATGTTTGAAATCACCAAGAATGGTGATTTCAGAGAAAGGACAAGAAGTGAGAAAGTGCTCTATTTTTGAGTTTTAGATAGTTTATGAATTTAGGATAGTCAGTTGAGGTAGGGGACAGATAAACAGGGCAGATGAATTTAGTAGTAGATTGACAAGATATCTTTACCCATAAGGTCAAAAATTTGAAAGACTCCAAATCAGAGACAAGAGAACTAACATCATTGCTCATATAAGCACAACAGCCGCCTTTGGCAGAAAATTGAGGATAGAGACTGGTTGCATATCAGAACACTCGAACACCAGGGTTTCAGTTAAGAATAATTGAAGATGTTCAAAGGAGGAGAGGTGATGCTCAACTAGGGTTGGGAAAAAAAAGTTTTTTTCAAATCGTGTTTTTTTTTTTTTTTCATGAAAAAAACATGTTTTTTTCATGTTTTTTCATTTTTTCGTTTTTTTTTCAGTTTTTTTTGTTATTTTCATTAAATGTATTTTTAAAAATATAAAGAGGCTAATATGATATTTCACTTGAATATTTTCATTTTCAAAATATAAGGATACTTGAAATTAAGCAAATATTCCATTATGATTTATAAAATAGCAGAACTACTTTCTCTTATATTTTATCGATTGTTTTCGTTACAATTTACAGAAGGTTGTAGCCTGCAGACTGCTCTGTGTAGGCTTCTACTTTCTAATTTAACTATGTATTTTACATTTGTATCATATAATCATATTTATAATTTACTTTTAAATTAAATGTTATTATTATATTTAATAGAATGAGTCTGAATGACACAAAACTCGAAAGTGACTTGCAAATGAAAATAAATAAAAATATTGAAATTAAAATTATACCAAGATTTGTAAATTAAGGAGGATGAGTGCATGACTAAATTAAATATTTGGCTTTGGAATATCAACTTTTGATTCACTATCACGTAGTCCCACCCCACAGACCCCAGTCACATACTCTGACACTGACTACTGTTCAAGCTCATATCACTGGGCTCATCAAGCGTGATCAGCCCACATTTAATTTGATATCGACTGATAAGTCTGTTATTCAGTCGTATGGAAGTGTATCGTGTGAGAATGACAGTGGTGAAGGGGCAGGGGCAGTAACAGGACTCCTAAGCTTAGCTGCCTTAGCATAAATCATCTCTCTCAGTTTGGCAAAATTTTCAGAATTTCCTAGTCTAGATTGAGTAATAAATACTAGTTTTGCCAACGTCTACACAACAAAAAGTTATATTTCATGCGAGGGCCTTTGCTACCTTTTATTTCCTTAAAAAGTACAGTCCACACCGACTTTTTGCAATGTTGTGCATTTCTAAATTAATGATTAAAATTAAATTATGATAAAATGTTACTAAACGCTGAAACCAGGTAAGAAAAACATTATGGAAGCATAAAACAAATAAGAGTATGAATATCAAATTCAGATATAAAAATAAAAATAAGGAAAACCCATAAAAATTTTGAAGCACAAACTCAAGGGCTTCCACCTTGTTGGAAATTGGAACCAAAAAAATGTCCCAAATTAAGAGCATATTTGCTAAAAATTATATATAATTGCTCAACAACATGTAAATTCCACAACTTATTGAAAAAAATGAAAAAAACAAATTTTTTACTTGTTTTTTTCATGAAAAAAGCAATTTTTTTTGGAAAAAAACGAGCTTGTTTTTTTCCTTTCCCAACCCTATGCTCAACAAAGTGGAAATTAAGAAAAACTGCGAAGGTTACAGAAATGGCTGGCAATTCAGTGATGACACCAGCCCCACCACCGGAGGCCATCAACTCCAAATTGGGAATGGGGAGGGGTTTGGTTGATTCAGTGGCATTGCCATTTAGATTTTATTTTTAAAAATAGTGTTTATGGTGTGTGAATAAAGGAGAGCCTACTCCAGTGTAAGATGAATGTGAAGATAGCGGAAAGGTACAAACCAATGCATCCCGGAGTGAGTCAGGGAGGGGGGTAATTTCATCCCTTCAGATGTGCTACAGATTTAA
>JABUQX010051064.1:12500-22500 GCA_015478945.1 Trachelipus rathkii
TGTAGATCACAGTTTACAGTTCTTCGACGAAAGGTAGATCAAATAACTTAGAAGCATTGGTTTTAAATTCTGCAAACAAAATATTGAACAAACAAAATATGAAATATTTAATATACATTAGCTTCATAATATAGTGTTTGAACATTTAAATGTCATCATGTTTAATAGCATCACTGTCGTGCTTGTGGGCAAGTATTTTGTAACGATTGCTCGAATAAGTATTCCACAATTCCAAAATTTGGATACGAACGTGAAGTTCGTGTTTGTTACTATTGTTATGAAGATATTAATAAGTAAGTAGTTTTTCTTTTTATGATCTGTTCATAATTTAACATCTTTGATTGTTGCTTTTCATTCATTTTTTTAGTCCTCAATCTGTATTGATTTATTTATGCTATTAAGTTTTTTAAATGCAGAAAATACTTTGATGAATATTTACAGAATGGTTTAATTGAAAATAATTTTTCTTTCATCTTTTATTCAGAGAAGAAAATGGAGTATAAGAAACTTTTTTATATATATTATTTTAATAACAGATGAAGAGTGCGCCTAAGAATAAACCTCTTTCTTATTTTACTCCCTGTGGGTAAATAATTAGAGCAAAACATAGAAGAACTTAATGAAAACCTTTTAATTTCCACTCAACAATTGTCCATATTCTTCTTACCCGACAGTTATTGTTCGGTTAGAACCTATATACCTTCAACTTATTTGAAACTTGAGGTATCAGTGCTACTCAATAAACCTAAACTGAGAGCCTTACTTAATGGCGCTATTTATTTTAATTATAATTATTATATAAATTAAAAATATAAATAAAAAGTAAAAAATAACATATTCTTACATATAAATACATAATACATGTTTATTTTATTATACATATGATATAATATATATATATATAATATATATATATATGTATATAATATATATATTAAATATATATATTATTATAATTATAGTATATATTATATATATATATATATATATAATATATATAATATATATAATAGTGGTGTGTGTGTGTGTATGTTTGAATTCGGAATCTTTCTTTTGAATATTCGTTTTTCACCTACTAATTCTTCAATCTTCTTCTCTTCTCTTCTCTCTCTCTATCTCCCCTCTTCTATATATATTATATATATATATATATATATATATATATAATATATATATATATATATATTATATTATATATATATTTTATATATAATACTATATACTATATTTTAGGGAATATATTTAATAATATACGTTGATGTGGTATGATTGTGGTGTTGGTCTTAGAAAATTTTCCTATTCTTTGAACATTTTCGTTATTATATGTGAATATATATTAATCAAGTTTCGTCATCTCTCTCTCTCTCACTCGTTCTCATCTCCTCCTCTCCTCTCTCTCCCTCTCTCTCTCTCTCTCTGCATGTCGCGTGTCTGTCGTGTCTGTGTGCTGCTATTAAGGCTTTATAACAATTTTTCAATGCTGCTTAAATCCATCGGTTTCGATGGCTTTTTAAGCGTGGAGGTAGAGAGTTGCTTCGTGGTTAACAATGAGATTTCTTCATTATTTTTAAATAGCAGAGATGACTAGTTAAATAGTCTCAATATTGTAAATAAATTATCATTTGTATAGCTTTTTACAAACACACACACACACGCACACCCATATATATATATATAATTATATATATATATATATATAATATATATATATATATATATCGTATATAATATATAATATATATAATAGTATATATAATGTATAATAGGTAATATAAATGATATATATATAAACTATATACATATATATATATATATATATATATATATATAATACTATACTAATATATATACTATGTATATATAAGTAATTATATATAATAATTTATATATATTATATATATATATTATATATAATATATTATGTATATATTATCATATATATATGATATATTATATTACTAATATATTTATATTAAAATAGCTTTTGATCCGATTGCAACGCAAGTTGGAGAGGATCGTAAATGTACGCAGATTGAGCGATCACATAAGAAATGGGAGCAAAAGGAAATTCGATGCAGGAGAAGACTGTGGGTATTACGTTTTCATATGTAGGAGTTTCTGTGATAAAGATCCCAGGTTGAAAAGAATGATTAGAAGCAACAAGCATTGAACAGAATCAGAGCATTATGGGGAGATAAGGGTGGCAAAAAGGTTGGGAATATCTCCTCGGATAAAAACAATCCGGAGTAGGGAGCTGCTTTAAAAGGTCAGCTAAGTCGACCTTAGTTAAACTGCATTACTCGGAGCCCAAGTAGATTATAGCAGGCTGGAAGATCGAGTGTTAAGATGAACTAGTGGCTTGCCACCTACAGATTTTTAATTGAATGAGTATTTACCTGCACACCCCACTAGTATTGGTACCCTCTCTATTCTATTGATATTATAAAGCGTTTTATATTCCGACGGTTGGATAAGCCGCGATCGACAGTCGGAAAGTTCCTGCAAAACTATAATGCATTTGTGTAATACCAGTATGTTTTTGTTTTAATGAACAAGATCTTCAAAATTAGAGTAGTAGCCAGGGCAATTCAATTCCATTGTAGGACGGTGGGACAATTCATGTTGTTTAGTAATGTTTAATGAGGATTAGTCTTTATGTGGCTAGGGTAATGATTAAGAAGTGGATTCAGGATTTATGGGGAGGAAGAGCCTGAAGACGTAGATTATCTTTCGGACGAGGAGGAGCTAAACAAATTCTGGTTGATAAAGGATATATAGATCGTAAGACACAATACTAATTTTGGGTTGTGGGAACCTGGTGAATTAGTGGGAGTAGTTTTTTTAGTAGTATATTTATATGTGGATGGAGCTTCTGCCATGAAATGGCGACTAAGTTTGAGTTCAATCAAAGTTCAATCTTATTGTGTGGACATTAGGTTGGTATTTTGGAGAAAGAACAACTTCCAAAATGATCATTAGTTTAAGGAATTGGATGCGATATCGCGCATCTGCCAGCAAGCATATTTTGTATAGTGGAAAATATGGAATGGCCCTTCCATGGTAGGCAGTGTAAATTTGCAATTTTGATAACTTGGAATGGGTATCACTTTTTGAGCTTTAAAAGAATTTGACGCATTAAATTGTTGAGATTTCCAAAATGTGGAATCCATTTTGGATACGGGATGGTCTGACGTATTTAAATTAGATTTTTGTCAGTGTTAAAAATAAGTCTTTAAGGTGGGTGATATTTTATTGGAAAACTGAACAATTTTTGTAGTAAATAAAATGGGGGTAACCTCTTGGTACACCTTATCACATCCAACAACAGATATTTTAGAACGTTTGGAGCGTTGTTGCGAGTGTTTGCGATGAGCTGGTTTTTTTTTCAATTCATATCTCTCTCGGTTATAGTAGAAAGAGGCATTAGGAGAGTAGTAGAGAGAGAGAGAGAGAGAGAGAGAGAGAGAGAGAAGAGAGAGAGAGAGAGAGTAGAGAGAGAGAGTAGAGAAGAGAGAAGAGAGAGAGAGAGAGAGAGAGAGAAGATGAGAATGAGGAGAGAGAGAGAGAGAGAGAAGAGAGATGAGAGAAGAGAGAGAGTAGAGAAGAGAGAGAGAGAAGAGAGAGAGAGAGAGAGCAGAGAGAGAAGAGAGAGTATAGAAATAGAGAGATTAATTAGAGTTAAGAGTTGAAGATAGAAGAAATGAGAAGATAGAGTTTAGATTAGAGAAGAGAGATGATGAAGAGCAGATTGAAAAGATTAAGAGTATGAGAAGATGATAGATGAAGCAGTAAGAGTAGTGGAGTCGGTCCCATCATAAGGTTCAAATTATATTTTGGTCATTAATGATCCATTTCATCACGCTTAAGGCAAGTAGAAATTACTCTTTAGGGAGTGCTGAAGGTAGGAATAAATTTCTGTATTAGAATAGAAAGAAGTTATACGATAGCATCAGTAAGAGCTGGAATGTAAATCATGCAAGCTATAAAAAAAAAAACAGAGAGTTGGTTTGGGGTTTCTAATGTTGATGATTGTATTTTGGGGTACTTAATATTCTTATTGAAGTCCCGCTTTGTCTCATATAGGACTATTATTGTTGACGAGGTCTCATAAATCTGAGTTGCATTTTTACAATTTTGGGTGATATAGGTCAGTGGTGTTTTTGGCTTTAGATTCGAAATGTTTTGTACTTTCGCTTTAGCGAATAATCTATTTAGATTTGGATGATTTATCTATTTCTTATTTTGTATAGGGACATAATTTTTCATCAGGAAATTGAGTAAGGTGGGAAGAGAGATTAGGGGCACATAGAGTATGGCCCCCTTACGTATGGAGTTTAGGTGAACTCATCGGGAGGGTATAGGACAGAGTGTTTTGGCAGGAAATGCTCTCCAAGCTTTGTATAGGATGAACCAACTTAGTTTCATTGTTAGTATGGTTGAGTAAACTAGTACTAAGGAGTAGGTTTTTGATGGAAATTTTTGAACCAGAGATTTGGGATCAAGGGCTAACTTTTGGATTAAATTTGGGAGAAGTGCGTTAGTTTATGGAATGCAGGCGGGGCAAGGTACTTTGGATAATATATTTATCGTATATATATATATATTATTATATATATTATATATAATAATATATATATATTATATATTTATTATATTATCTATTATATATATATATATATAATATATATATAATATATATATATATATATATATATATATATATATATATATATATATATATATAATTATATATATCTATTATATATATATATATAATATATTATATATATATATATATATATATTAATATATATATATATAATATATGTAGCACTCCATTATACCTTTGTAAAAATTTTTATTTATGTTCTTACTTATGGCAAGATTTGCGCGGAGGCAAAAATTTTAGCATATCGAAGTGAAGATGATATATAAGACGCTGGGGCTGTTGACATGCTCTTTCTTTTCAGCAGATTACAGAGTCAATTACATTAACAAGAAGAATCAAGAAATAAATTCACTCAAGATCCTTCTCTCTAGAAATCCTCCTGGCAAGTGAGGTAAATTTCCAGGAAAAGGCTGCGCTGCGACTTCGGAAATTTCGATCACCAAATTTTCGCCCTAAACGAAGTCTGAGGCAAGTTCGAAAACGCACTGGAAAAGGCTGCGAACTTGCAATTCGCCCCTACGAGAGAGTTATCCAACAGGAAGGAATTTTGTGAACTTTTGTTACTTTTTTTACTTTCACTGCATATTTTTGGTATTGAAATAATATATTTCAAATATGAATTTCAAATTACTAATCCTCTCTTCATATAGGGGGGTGCTTGCTGCTCTTCATAAAAAAAGAGCCCAATCAGCGCCAAGTCCACCTATATTATATTGGTGAACCCGGAGTTGAACACATAACAACCCAGAAGACTTTGTTGTAATCAAGCCGTCTGATTACAAAGAGAAAAAAAAAAAAATGAAGAAAAAAGAAAAAATACTTTATATAACACAAAAATCCCAATCAGAACACTCGGAGAAATGACTCGAAGCAACGAATTAAAAATTTTCATTTTTTTTGGATTATTGGTTTCGATCTTTTCACAACTACCAGTTCGGATGGATGTCATCCGCTGGACAAGCAAACTTCCTTTTCGGCGATGGATTCTTTCATCATTCAAGTTTGGATTATGGCAGAAACTCATTTTTGAATTCCATT
This sequence comes from Trachelipus rathkii, assembly GCA_015478945.1. NCBI lineage: Eukaryota > Metazoa > Arthropoda > Malacostraca > Isopoda > Trachelipodidae > Trachelipus > Trachelipus rathkii. The sequence goes on from JABUQX010051064.1 coordinate 18,208, forward strand.
ACGAACTCTAATTCCTTTTCGAATTCTTAATGGTTCGATGAAATCTGTCTTTTGTGAAATAGATTTTCAAATAAAGGACCCTAAAATTCAAGCAACTTCGCCTCTACATAGAAACTACTTTATTTTGCGGTCATATTCAATGTTTGTTGATTATGATTATGGGCAGAAATTCATTTATGATTCCACCTAGAACTTGAATTTCCTTTTCCGAATTCTAATGGTACTGTGACGCTTCCCTTTTATTATGAAAAGAAATTTTTCAATAAAGGACCTAAATTTCACGCAACTTCGTCTCTTCATATGTCAAGCAATGTTTCTCTCGTTACTACAGCTTTGAATTTACGTGCGCATTGATCAATCATGGATACATTAGAAACGGCCTTAGTAACTGGACCTCTTTCATTTTTGATTTCAACGTTCGGATCGATCGTTGCCTATTTAACTTGTGAAAACTCAATTGTTCCATATCAAGAATAATGTATAAACATTTTTTGTACTTATACATATAAATGTTTGTATGTTTGTTTATATCTAACGGATATAAACACGGGTGAGAGGTAGAGCCGCAGAATTTTAAACTACCTCATCCGAAACCCTGTCTACAATTTCTCAATTTCAAATATTTGTCATTATTTACTTCGTGAAAAGCTAGATAAATTAGTTTTTGAATATTTTATATTTCTTGTATATTATTTTTGCCTTCAAATGTTTATATGCCTACTTATGTTTTCGGAACATAATTAGATATGTTTGCATTTGAAAATTACTATGTAGTTATTATTATTCTTGTATATTTATTATACATACTTCTTCATCCGTGTTTGGGCAGTAATGTAGCACTCCATTATACTTTGTAAAAATTTTTAATTTATGTTTTACTTATGCTACAGATTGCGCGAGCCAAAATTTTTGTCATATCGAAGTGAAATGTTATATAAACCTGGCCTGTTGAGATGCTCTTACTTATGATACGAGTCAGATTACATTAACAAGAAGAATCAAGAAATAAATTCACATCAAGATACTCCTCGTATGAAATCCTCCTGGCAAGGTGAGGTTAATTTCAAGGAAAAACGCGCTGCGACTCGAATTCGAAATCACCAAATTTTCCGCCGCTAAACGAAGAGTCTGAGGAAAGTTCGAAAAAACGCACTGGAAAAGTCTGCGACTTGCAATTCGCCTACGAGAGAGTATCTCAACAGAAGGAACTTTGTTACTTTTACTTTCATTGCATTTTTACTTATGTTTGAAATTTTTTAAAAATATAATTTCAAATATGATTTTCTAAATTACTATCCTCTTAATATAGGGTTGCTTGTCATAAAAGAAGCACGCAATTCTAGCAAGTCAACCTATATATATTCTACATATATATATATATATATATATATATAATTATAATATATATATATAGTATATATATAATATATATTATATATATATATATATATATATATATATATCCAGAGACCTGCCTTATTTCACAGAAGTTGGTAAATGCCTCAATTCAAGACCAAATAAAAGGCCGACATGAGTCTAAAAGTGCGCAAATTAAAGGAAGGTAATTCCAGACTTTACCAGTGGAGTATATGTAAGTTTGAGCATATCGGTCAAGTCTGAGGTTAGAGAGAGCTGAATAAAGAAAGGATGAGACTGTGTGGGGGAAAGACGATACTATAAGGAAAGTTATGCAACCGTTTGACTGCTAAAAACGGATTGGATAGAGCTAATGAGAGTAGGAGAATTAACAAGTCGACAAGTCCTATAGACGGCTTATCAATGTAAACAGCATGGGTTGAACCACCCTAGATATGTGATGCATACTACATTCAAGAGCGAAAAACACCGAAACGCCTTTATAAAGAATTAGCAACTGGTTTGATGATTGGAAGTTCCGAAGGTACCTCGGATAATCCAACCTCTTTGAACCTTGTTTAGAAAGAAAAAATAATTTTGATCCTCGTAAATTAGGTCACGAGAAAAGGAGACACCTAGGTTCGATTTGGGAGTTTTCGAAAAAGATATTATAGTTGTGTGGTAGATTGTCTGGTAGATAGATGAAAAGACTGATTTTTTTTTAAACAATGAAATCTACCTTGTTTCCCCCTCCATTATAGGCCAGCTTCTCCAAGACCACCTTTCTGGCATGAGATAATTGCTGTTGAGAGGGTTGGCTCTCAAATTGAAAGGATCAGTAAAAGATTTATTCGTCCGTACAGGAAAGGATAAGAAACGAAGTAATAGATAGAACATTATTTATGAAAAGTAGAGAAAGAGTTGGGGATAGGAGTCTAGGACAGAATCCTGTGAAACACTATAATTAATAGATTTAAAGAATAAAATGGGGCTATCTTTAACAGCTGCTTTAGAACGACTGGGAAGAAAATCAGAAAGAAGATCACGGAGAGACGGATAGATAAACCGAAAGAATCTATGAATCAGTGAATCTATGAATCAAGTTTTGTGCCAGACTCTATCGAAGGCTTTCGATACAAAAAACAAGATTCACCAAAATTCCGAATAGAGGAGAACAAACAATCGGAGAGAAGGAAAAGAAAATCCCCAGTAGAGCGTTTGTTATGAAAGTTGATAAGAAGTTGAAAGTTGATGAAAGTTGATCAGAGATTTGGTCAGAAAAATTTGATTTGATTTGAAAGAATTGAGATTTGATCAGAAAGTTTTATGAAAGTTTATCAGAAATTTGGTCAGAAAGATTTGACTTGATTTGATTTGATCAGAAAGTTGACGAAAGTTGTTATGAAAGTTGATCAGAGAATTCCGATTAGACGAAATGAAATGTTTCCAAATCTTTCTGTTGAGGCTAAATTCGAAAAGTTTAGAAAGAACGGAGGTTAAAGCGATAGAAGGTTGAGGGGGTCCGATCCCCCTTTCTTCGGCACAGGCTGGATGAGCGCATGTTTATAATAGGATGGGAAGATCTAAGTGAAAAAACGGAGACGAAATAGTTTAACCAAGACAGGGTTCAAGCTCAGAATCACAAGTTTTGAGAACCAAAGGAGGAATATCAGCAGGAATAATGATGCAAAAATAAAGTTTTTTTGTAAATCGTTTTTTTTTTTATTTTTTTTTTTTTTTTTTTTTTTTTTTTTTGGCTTCGCTTTTTATTTTTTTTCATTTTCTCCTCAATTTATTTTCATTTTTATATCAGATTTTTAAATGGTTAGACCAAATCTGTCTTTTGATGTACGATTTTTATGATAACATGAAAAAAAAAATTATTTCAAAATATATATATTTTTTTTTTTAATCTGAAATGAGGATAACTTTTTCTGCTGAACAGATATTAAATTTTTATTGCAAATTTGAAAATAATTTGTCGAGTTCTTTCTAATGACGTTTGTTCCATCAAATTCCGACCAGAAATAAACTTTTCAAAACAAATGAAATAAAAATATTATTTTTCCTGTGAAAAGATATAAATGACGATACAGAGATAAGAAAGGGGGACTTCCCCAAATGGTAGACACGGCATCAAAAAAATTCCCCATACAGCCCGCCGCAGAGGTTAGGTTAGGTTAGGTGGTAAGGTCAGGTTAGGTTAGGTTTAGTTAGGTTAGGTTAGGTGGTTAGGTTAGGTTAGGTTAGGTTTAGTTAGGTTTGGTTATTTAGTTGGTTAGGTTATGCTAGTATAGATTAGGTTAGGTTATATTAGGTTAGGTTAGGAAGTTAGGTTAGGTTAAGATTTGTTGTATTCGTTAGAGAAATTGTAATTCACCATATTTTTTTTTACAAATGTCGACTATTTGACCTGTTAATCATTTTCCCTGTCGACCATTTGGCACTGGCTTGGCATTGGCTTCACAAGAAAGTAATCGGAGAAAAGAGTTTAACAGAAAAGAAGAAAAATCGGAATTTATAAAAAGGCTAAGAATTTTTGGTTCATCTCCAAAACGATCAGAGACACGAGTAGGGAGTGCCACCAACTACTGCTCAAGGTCATCCTGGATAGAGAAGTAGTAGGAAAATTCACCTACTGTGTCAAGAAATCTAGAGAAAACCTACTGAAACTGATGAAGATTGAAATAACCCAAAATAATTATTTCCTAGAAAAGAAAAGAAAAGATAATGGGTTTTCCATTTTGGGGTTTAGATAATCAAAGAATTTAAGAAAATCAGTTAGGATAATCAGCGTAATAGGATAATCAGTTAGTGTAACAGCATAATCAGTTAGGATAATCAGAGTAATAGAATAATCAGTTAGGATAATCAGAGTAAATAGGAATAATCAGTTAGGTAAAGTTATATCAGATGAGGTCAAGTCAAATCAGTTTA
>JABUQX010051064.1:25000-29917 GCA_015478945.1 Trachelipus rathkii
CACAAATAAATTTCATTACTGCCTGTACCTCGAGTTCGGAGGCGAAATATTGCAACGATGCAATTTATCTTGCAACAATGTTTAATCCTGAAAGTAACTATCTCTTGATTGAAAAGTGTTTTTACTTTTAACTTTTTAAAGGAAATAGAATTTCGAAGAAGCGCCCTTCTATATAGGAGAAATCTTCATCTCTTACCTTTTGAACCTCCAGATGCTGTAAGCCCCTACTTAAGTTTTCGGACTTATGACAACCCTTTCTGATGAGTGATATGATTTTCCTACTGCTTGAAGTGAGATGGGATATTTTCTGTTCTGCCTTTTTTGGAGCTATTTAGACAAAATTGGTGAAGTGACTTATTGTGTTGAAATTTTATTTTTGGCTTTAATATTACATTTTAATAACAGTGGATTTATTATATAATAATAATAATAATAAAATAATTAATATAATAATAATAATATAATAAATAAATAATAATATAATAATTATAATAATTAATAATAAATAATAATAATAATAATAATATAATAAATAATAATAATAATAAACATAATAATAAATATTAATTCAATATTTTAAGGATAATAATACACGATAACATGATGAATAACTTTAATGATAATGATAATCATGATGATAACTTTGATGATAATGATAATCCTGATGATGATAATGATAGAATAATTAAAATACAATAATACTATACAATAATAATAAATAATTATTTAAATAAAATATTACATAATAATAATAATAATTATAATAATAATAAGTAATAATAATAAATAATTAATAATAATATAATAATAATAATAAAATAATAATAATATAATAAAATAATAATAATCAATAATAATAATAATAATAATATATAAATAATAATAAATTAATATATATATATAAATAATACTTAATTTAATATTAATAAGATGATTCAACATGATATCTAAAATCCACCAACTTATATACTTCATTTGCACGATTTATAGGCCTATAACTTCACAAAAGCCAATCCATTAAAGCTCTCTTAATTAACACTCATCATATAATAAGAATAAATATAATAATAATAATAAAATAATAATAATAATAATAATATAATAATAATAATAATAATAATAATAATAATAATAAACTTGATTTCAACTATACAGCAAAATATATTTACATTTTTTTTATTGCCTATAATTTTTATATTTTGAGTCATAACTATAGAATTAATTTCCTTTCTAAATCTTTACAAGCGATTTTGCTGAAAATTTCCCTTATTCTCTAGAAAAACTCTACCCTCCAGAAAGCCATTTTTGTCAATTGTATTTTTCCTTTTTATTATTAAATTGCTATTTTTAATGAAAGTAATTAATGTAATAAATTATCATTGAGAGAATCATTATATGTATTCGATTGATTATATAGTATGCTTTGTGTTGTTTAGCTAACTATTTATTATTCAGTATAGTCAGTAGTAGAGCTACTTATATTAATTATTATTATTATTATTAGTTATTATTATATTAATTATTATTATTATTATTAATTATTATTATTATTATTATTATTATATTATTATTATTAGTATATTATTAGTTATTATTATTATTATTATTATTAAATATTATTATTAATTATTGTTAAATAATAATATTATTATTATTATTATTAGTTATTATTAATATTATTATTATTATTATTATTATTATTATTATTATTATTATTATTATTATTATTATTATTATTATTATTATTATTATTATTATTATTATTATTATTATTATTATATAATTATTTTATTAATTTTGTATTATTTTTATTTTTTTTTTTTTTTATAATCTTTATCTTTACTTTTCTTTATCTTTATCTTTGTTATTCATTAGCTAATTAGAGTTTAAATTATTTCATATTATATAACCTGATTTAATTTAAAATTTCTCTACTTAAATATAAAATTGAAAACATCCCCTCAGAAGCCCATTTCTCGTCAATGTATTTTTTTTCATATTAAATTGCTAATTTTACCAGCAATAATAATTAATAATAATTATGTAATAAATATCATTTAGAGTAATATATTTTTATTAATTTATTATTTTTTTATGACATTCAGAATAAAACAATTAGACTTCCATAGAAAGAGTTGTTCTAAGATTTGACTTATAATCTCAACTGATGGCGATATTTGACTTGTAAACTCAACTGATGGCGTTGGCGTTACATCCATCTCTGGTCAGAAATGAAACACAAAAGCTACTCTCTTCATGGCAGCTTCGGTGATTCAATTTCCTTCAAAGAACGGAGTAGTTAGTCATCAAAAAATTTAACTGCAAAATATTGAAGACTTCTCAAGTGATATACGATATTACGATTACTTACAGTAATCATCTTTGGACGACAATTAAAATCTATTTTGTGGGTTCTTGACTTTTTATAATTTTTCTTTTATAATATAAATTCAATCTTATAATCTCATGTACGAATATATATTAGATACTTTATTTTTGAAAATTGAAATTTATGTAAAATTGAAAACTGAATCAAAGATTACCTTTGACTGAACTCTCTCTCTCTCTCTCTCTCTTCTCTCTCTCTCTTCTCTATCCATTTTTCTCTCTCTCTCTCTCTCTTTCTCTCTCTCTCTCTCTCTCTCTCTCTCTCTCTCTCTCTCTCTCTCTCTCTCTCTCTCTCTCTCTCTCTCTCTCTCTCTTCTCTCTTCTCTCCTCTCTCTCTCTCTCTCTCTCGTCTCTCTCTTCTCTTCTCTCTCTCCTCTCTTCCCTCCTCTTCTCTCCCTCTCGCTCTCTCTCTCCTGTCTCTTCCTCTCTCTCTCTCTCTGTGCTCTTCCTTCTGATTTCGCTCCCTCATCCTGGTTGCTCTCTCTCTCTCTCTCCTCTCTCTTCTCCCTCTCATCTCTCTCTCTCTCTCTCTCCTCTCCTCTCTTCTCTCTCTCTCTCCTCTCTCTCCTCTCTCTCTCTCTCTTCTCCTCTCTCTCTCTCGTCAGTTCTCTCTCTCTCTCTCCTTCTTTCTCTCTCCTCTCTTCTTTCTCTCCTCTCTCTCCTTTCTCTCTTCCTTTCTCTCTCTCCTCTCTCTCTCCTCTCGCGTTCTCTCTCTCTCTCCCTTCTTCTCTCTCTCTCTCCTCTCTCTCTCTCTCTCTCTGTGTTTGTTATGTTGTGAGTTATTAACCATTTCTTTATAAATTTAAACTTTAAAAAACCGCTCACTGAAAATTCAAAAAAGTCGCTTAAAACCCCCTCCTTTTCCATTCGAAACTGTCTTTATATATATTATATATATATATATATATATTATAATATATAATATATATATAATATATATATATTATATATAATATTATATATAATATATAATATATATATAAATAATTAATAATATAATTATAAAATAATATCTATATTATAATATATATATATATATATATTATAAATATTATATATATATATATATATATATATATATAGGTATTATATATAAATATATATAATATATATATAATAATTAAATATATAATATATATATATCTTAATTATATAGGTATCCACGCAGGGTTTTGATTTCTTATTTAATGAGTTTTCTCTTTGGTTACAACCTAAGAGCATGACTATAGTAATAAGGAGCCAATATCTTTGGGGCTTTGTCATCTCTCTTTCTTCCTCTTCTCCTCCCCAGCACGTAAAAATGACGGGGGTCGTGTTTGTTTTGGTTCGCGCGTTGTTCTGATGAGGATAGAGCATTTTGGTTGTGCATCCTTGTTGTGCATTTGTTGTGCCATATTGGTTTTTTATTGTTCGCGATTTTGTGTCGTCGATATGTTTGTGCATTTTTGTTTTGTGCATTTTCTTGTTTTGCGGCATATTGTTGGTGTATTGTGTTGTGCATTTTGTTTGCGGCATTTGTTTGTCATTTGTTGTGCATGTTTCTTGTTGTGTAATTTTGTTTTGTGGGCTTATTTGTTGTGCATTTGTTGCGTCATGGTTTGTTGTGCATTTGTTGTGCATTTTGTGGAGTGGTCAATTTTCACATATTTATCTAATTAGTCTTCATCTTTTCCCATCATTTTTCAGTCAATATAATTTTTTTTTTTTTTTTTCAAATCCTAGCCCTCCATCGGACAATTTCTATTATCCTATTTTTTTTTTGAAGATAGTTAATCCACCTTCCTTCCCTCCCCCCGTCACAGCGCCTTGGTGGCTATTTCGGTCCCTCCTCACCCCCGCCGATGGGTCTCACCCACCCTACACATCTTCCCCAGTGATGAGTACTGGAAAAAAACCGGGCGGGGGGTTTAATTTGGGTTTCTTTTTGACCCGGGCTCCGCCAATTGTAGGGGACCGAACCTTGAGCCTAACCGTGAGAAGCTGTCCTTTGCATTTTGTGTTATAATCCTCCTCGGGCGTTCTGAACTGAAGTATGTAGGTTCATGCGGTACATCTGACAAAAAGAAAAAAACAAATGGGGGGGGGTAAAAAATGAGAAACTAGACCACGGCGACGTAGAGTTCCTGGAGCTCCTTCCAAGGGCCAACATCCAACTAGAGACTACCTTTTCCCGTTGGTGGGTCCCCGGAAGTTGTGTGGACTTCTGGACTGCTGATCCTTTGTGGGCGAGGACTACCCTTGTCCTTTTAAAAATATCGGCTTTTACAAATACTGAACCCATACTGTGATTTTATACTTTTGTTTCATGACATTTGTTTAAAATTTTTTTATTTTACTTATTTATGAAATATTTTTGAAGGTTTTAATAATTTTATTAAATTAAAAAAAAAAAAAAATTTTTTTGATATGAACTGGTTCTTAAAGAAAAAACGGCCGTGTTTTAAATCAAGTCCTTGTACAAAAACCAAAATAGCCATTCAGTTGGGTTCCCAGCCTGGCCATTCATCGGTCTCCGTCTATTCTAGAATA
>JABUQX010051066.1:0-17432 GCA_015478945.1 Trachelipus rathkii
AAAAGAGAGAGATCAATACCCTCTTTTCATAATCATAACAGCAGATAAAGAGTATTATGCAGTAACTAAATTCGTATATTAATTAAGAGTATTATAAAGCTATAAAGATACAGATCTGAACTATGAATTGATACATATATATTTTATTATTTTGATTTAATTATTATTTATTGTATTATTATTATTATTATTTTATTAGTTATTCATTATTATTATTATTACCGGTTATTTATTCATATGCATGATTGATTTATTGTTATATTTCGTCCTGAATTATTTGACTTTTTATTATTATCTATTATTATTCATTTAAAAAATATTTATATCCTTAATCGATTATTATTATTTTTATGTATTATTATTTGATTATTATTTATTATTTTTATTATTAATTATTGATTTTATTATTAATCTATTATTATTTATATTATTAGTATGAGTAGTGTAGTTAGGATTTACTTGTAGCTAGTAGTAGTAGTAGTAACAGAATTGATAAATACGCATTAACACAAAGTTTTACTATCCGATAAAGACATAACATACACATCACAGTAAAGCTGAAGAGCATGACAACCGTTACTTACAAAAACAGTCAAGCATAACAAAGTTCACTGAGTTAATGATCAGTAAAGTAACTACCCGCAGCAGTCTCAATCTTTGACTTCTGCCTCACCTTACAAGAAACTAACTATGCGTATAACTTGCCAGGTAGTTTGAGTGTTATAGTGACTCAGATGTTCAGTTGGTTAGGCGTTACACTGTAAGGCTTCTCATTAGGGTTACTTTCATGTGTCTACAAAAGCTTTCAATGACATGGTTCCCGTTCATCACAGTATGCTTAATCTTTACAGCATACAATAACTGAACAATTTTCTGGCGACGAACCTACCACTACATGGAGGGTAGCCCCAGAGAAGATGCACTGAAAATCCATCTTGTGGGGTACCCCGAAGGGTGGAATGGTAAGGCGGTAAATGGCGTCTACGACGAGGTTACAGATCACCCCCTGCTGGGCGGGTTGTGGCTAAGAGCTGTCTTGAGAGACGCCGAGCGATAGAGCCATAGGTAGCGCAAACGATCCTAGGTGGCCGTTAGCTAAGTGCGGGTGCCGGTGCTACGGTGCGGTGCGGGGTGTGGCGGGTAGAGCGCGTGCTGTTGGTCGAGGGGGGCAGAGCAGAGCATATAGAAAAGTAGAATAGAGTATAGTATATAGTAGTACCCTTTTCTCCGAATACCCTCTAATTAATAGAACTATAGCTGAATATATTATACTAGTGGATATATAGTAGTGAGTATAGAGGGCTTATATATAGTATATATCAGTTTATTTTGTAAGAAAAAATACTTAATTTCAGATTATTCACTTACCTATGTCCTTCTTCTCCTGGATCTATTTGATTTAATTATTTATGTTTTATTTATATAATGTTTTTTTTAATTTTTTTTGATATTATCTTATTTTTTTATATATATTTTTTATTTATTAAATTTATCTGTTGTTCTAACTAATTCTTATTTGATTTTATACTAATTTAAATCTATTTAATTTATTTATGTTTGCATTTGTTTGCGGAAAACAAATTCGTGTTTTAGTTCGTGGGTGTACGAGAGGTAGAGCGACCCTTTAGTTTAACCCGTGGGATTTTATACAAGAATTTTATTAAAATATATATACATATATAATATATAATACTATTAATATAGTAAATATATTATACAGTATAGTATATATATTTATTTATATTATAATTAATATAATTAATATATATACTATATATATAGTATATATTATATTATTATATTAATATATATATATATATATTATATATATATATAGTATTATTATATATAATAGTATATAATATATAGTATATCAAACTTTTATAATATTCAAAAAATAAAAATATATATGATATTATATATAATTCATAGTATATTATATATATTATATATATATAATATATATATATTGAATTTTAATAGATATATTATATATATAATATATATATAATCTATATTATATATATATGTATATATATATACTATATATAATACGTATATAGTACTATATATATAGTATATAGTATATAATATATTATATCTATTAATATTATATTATATATATATATATATTTATATATATATTATATATATATATATATATATATATATATATATAGTTATATATATATTTATATAGTATAATTTTATATGTATATATATATAGTATTATATCATATATATAGTACTATAAATATATAGTATATATATATATATAGTATATTATATAGTTACTTATATATATTATATTAATTATATATATATAGAATATCTATATTTTTCTTATTAGTCTACTTATATATATATTATATGATTATATATATTATATATATAATATAATAATAATTTAACTATATTCATATATTAGTAGTATATTATATAATATATAGTATATGGTATACTATATATATATATATAGATATATATATATATATATATACTCTAATATATATTTATATATATACTATATGTTATTATATATCCATTATTAATTATAATTACTATATATATTAATATTGATAGAATATCTATAATTTAATAGTATAGTAGATATACTTTATAATAATATATGAATATATTATATATATTATATATATATATATATATATCACTATATAGTATAATATATATATATATACTACTATATTTAGTATATATATATGTGTGGTGTGTGTGTGTTGTGTGCAGGTCTAGTATATATATATGATACTATATAATAGTATATATATCTATATATAATATTATATATTATTATATATATAGTATATATATATATATATATATATTATATATTTATATATATAAATATTATTGAAATAAGTATATATATAGTTTATATATTATATATATATATGTATTATATAATAATATATATATTATGATATATATAGTATATATATAATATACTATAATATCTATTATATATTTATATTTTATATTATATATATATATATATATATATATATATATTATATAGTATTATATATATTTATATTATTAGTATAATATAGGTGATTCAAAATTATGGTAAAATTTTGATTGGTTACCTGATAAGATGCAAAATAATACAAAGGTAAAGTTTCTATACGAGGGTATGACGTAATGTCTTATTTTACCGTCTGACTGTCCCCTGTATGTTTTTTTGTTTTTCTAAAATGCTCTTGTAATCTACGAAACCATGTAAGTTACAAACTCTAAATTTAAAAACTGGCGGACGTTAAAGTATTTGAGGAGGAACGAATACTCATTCGGAATAGGAGGTTTGTAAATAAACATATTATTATTGCAATGATCGGAATTATCAACTAGATTATGTTTGTTTCTATATAACCACCGGTGAGCTACAAATGATATAAAAAGAATACGCGGATGAATAGTTGAAAATGCGCTTCAGACAGTAGATGTTGCGCACCATTCAGGTACCACCGGCGCTCGACACTAGTCAGTCTTCTGCATGATTGTCCGGACCCGGCGTTCAATATTTTTAGAGGAGTTCTCGCTCTGGTGGTGAGATCGTTTCAAGTATATGATGACTCATATAAGCTTAAAACTCCCTTATATGAACCAGTGGCAGTATAGGATTCAAGCCGGTGTCGGAAGTTATTATGTGAGATTGGAGTATACTTGATGAGCGCGACTCTAGACAGATCGCTCCCCTAGAGAGTAATAAATACGTCTTAGCAAAGCGACTATTAGGTTCCATATGGTTGGACCTTCTGTGGCCAGCGTCAACGCTGGGACGCACCTGACGAGCCTAAGTGCCATTGATCTGGGAAGAGGTCCATTCAGTGTTCAGCGGCTGCATGCGTAAAAGTGTGCAGGAGCGCCATGCTATGCATAAACCACGTGCGTGCATATAGTATTGATGCGCTACTATGGTAGTGCCGGAGCGGAACACTTCGAAGAGGTACATTGGGTACTTTAACAAGGTCACGGAACTCATACTTTGCAACAATTAAGTAGAATTCATTGGAATGCATTAATCATGGAGACCTTCCTTGAGTAGTCCTTAAAAACGAAGATCATATCAAAATTTTTGAGATGAAACTGAACTCTCTCAAAATGTACCAACTCCACATCATCAAGAACTATGACAAATGGTGGCCATTCAGTTAGGTTTACTAAACAACCAGATGTTGGCTGGAGAAGAACTGTAGAGCGGAACGGGGCACCAGAGATCCCAGATCATGGAAGGGGGTCACGAAAGGGAGTATCAAATTCCACCTAATCTTTGGTAGAAGTGTACGCCTGCAGGTACGTAGTGAGTGTTTGATGATTTTAACCGGCCTTATTAATGTGCAGCGCACAACGGAACATATCATTTGGAAGGCACTGAAGGTATCTAACATCGAGTTCATTTGACTCGTAGAATTTTAAGTAGGTGACTTTATATAGAAAACTGTGCAGTAAAGTATGCGATTGTCGGACCTCTGATATGAAGATCCAACTGAGAGGGATTAATTAAACTTCGATATAATTAAATCACATGAATTTTTATAATACTAATAGCTTTAACGAAAGTTATTGGTTGCATATGTGAGATAGATAATGTAGTATGGTGGTAAGAATAGAGGTGATAGGTTTTAGATGTGTCAATTTAAGACCAAAGCTTTCAGTGACATAACTTTTAAAAGCTGACAGTCAAATGTCTTAGTTCTCTATTCCTTGCTGATGTTTCCCCAAATCAGTCTTTAATTACAGCTATCAACTTATGTGCTTAAATCTCTTATATCTATTTTCAGTGACAAGTCATCTTATCGTGCATGTGCTGGTATCATCATCTCTCTCTCGCGCTCATATGTATCTATGTGTTTGTCGCTGAAGAGTATAGAGATATCGTCGGCATTGCTTTGCTTTTAGGGATGAGAATACGAGACAATCAATGCAGTACATATTGTGTCTCTTTCAATTGAATGAGTTTTTTATTTAAAAGCGAAGAAATTATAAATGAAGATAAGTCACATTTTCACGAGAGTTCTTCGAATATTTGTCTCTAATTTAATCAGAAAGAGATGATTCTCATTGATATATATTTGTGAACTCTGAGAGAGGGAAATGTTGTTCTTTCGGTCATGGCTTTAACGATTAATGGGAACATATTTAACACGGAAAGATAGGAGGGATGAAGTATTTAAGTGATTCTTAGGTGTAGATCTTAGTTTATTTTCCCGTCACTCCAGATTTAGGCGTTCAGTTTTTACGTTTAGAAGATTTTTATATTTAATGTAATCAAATACATTAATAAGTGAAACCTTGTTTTTAGTACTCAAGGTACAGATAAACTTACAGAAACAGTGTCTTGCAAACTTTTTGAAAAATTGGTCAGTAAGCGACCGGGATAAGGTAGTTATTTAAGGTAATCTAAATCTTAAGGAATGAATTTGATATATATAACGTGAAGATACTGAGTAGTTTAGTGAGTGTATGATAAAAGGTTTCTTTGTTTATGTTTTAAGCTCGTTTGTAACTCCAGAGCGTGCGTAAGTGATACAGAACAGTCTCTGACATGAGCCCCAAGTTAGAGATAGTTTAGAGGTCAATTTATGCTGCCAAGGGCTATAATAAGCGAAGTGAAAACACAACTCTATTACTCAATTTCATATTGCTGAGAGCCTTGCGAAGCTCGCTATAGACTTTGTTTGATATAGTCTTAAATAATGAATGACAACGGGATTTTCTTTGTATAATTAATTATGTATGGAAAAATTATATATAGATAGGGCCAGTTCAGAGATAATGTATATATGAATAATGAGTAATAGTTGATGTAATAAGTAGATATAGTCCTCTGTGCTACTTCTTATTTGCCACAAAAAAAGTAAACTATAATTGGTATTTGTTCAGAATAGATGCATATATAAGGTATATTGTTTCGCCATGTATGTGTGTTGACGGTATTGGGTGTTGAGCGTATTAGTATATTGTGATACGCCTAATGTGTGCATTGCTGTATAGTTTAGTATATATATATATAGTTGAGTGTATTTTTGGACTGAAAAATATTATTAAAATTGTAAAATTTAATTTGAATATCAAAATAAGGTTATATCGGATATCTCTTAAGAAAGATAGATATGAAGATTGCAGAATAAAAAGTATGAAACAATAAAGATATCTTGCATATAGTTTCACGTTTGCAAATTGTAAAGAAGCTCTATTGGACAGAGTTAGTAGTTTCTTTTGCTGACGGTGCTTTATCAATTTACAATATAACGTCTTCTCTTCATAGATTGTAGTGGTATATAATAAATAAGGTAGATCACTATTATAAAGTTACTTTTTAGAAGTGCGACTATAAGAGCTATTTGAGAGCATAATGGATATAGTACTTTTATATATTTAGTTTTATATATATATTAAATAATGTTATATATTTTAAATATAGTTATATAATAGTATACACTACTATGTCGAAGTAGTAGTAAATATGTGAGAATTATAAGAGCTTAATGAAGGTCTTTTAGTTATATATCACTATATAAATTACCATATCTAAATAAGTAAGAAGAAATCGTTTTAAAGGATATACTATTATGAAAGTAAGATAATAATATATATATAATATAAATAAAATTGAATAATACACAGTATATGATAATATATACGAGGCCAGGTGATATTACTAATTATGATTTTAGAGTAGGTTGCCCATATATATATATGTATAAAGTATGATAATGATACTAATAATCAATTATTATCAAAACTTAGGGAATTATAGAGGTTATAACTATTATTGAATAATTATTATTAGTTGTCAATATTTCCAGACCTAGCGTTTTATTTAGATTGCTGTATAAAGGAAGTATATCTATTGATATTAGTTATTAATATTGATACGGATATATGGTAGATGGTAGAGTGGTTTAGTAGTAATTAGGAATCTATGAAAAATCTGAAACTAAATAAATACACTTTTAAAACTAAGTACTTTTCGAAATGAATATAGTATAGCTAATACAAAATAATATAAAAATAAGTTAGGGTAGCTGTATAGAGTATAACTACTACTAACAAGTAAATAATTTAAAGGATAAATTATAATAATTGGTGAGTATTATATTAATTATTAGGTACAAATCTGAAAAGCCCTTTATTAGATTATAAGATAATAAATATATAAATAGGTATGCATAATATTGAGATGATCAAATAATGAAATCGGTATGATGTATTTTATATTTATGTATTGAGAGGTATAGTTATGTGTATATGAGATCTTTTCTGTGTGTATAGAATTGGACTACTTTCTCTATGATTATTCTCACATGGATAGTATATAGGCATATAATCACTCTATCTATATCCCATAATACAATTATTTATTTATTTTATATTATATATATATTATATTGATATAAGATACATAAGAGTGAGTGAGTAGGTATACTCAAAGTTAATATATATATTTAATATATATAATTCATATATATACTAATATATTATAATTATATATATATATATATATTAATATTATAATTAATATATATATATATATATTATATATTATATTATATTATATATATATATATTTATATATATATATATTAATATTAATTATATATAATATATATTAATATAATAATATATATAATATATACATATATATATATATATTAAATAACATATAATTATATTATATATATATTAATAATTTAATTATATATATATAATATAGTATATATTATATATATATATTAGGTTATTAATGATAATATATTTTATATATATATACTATATATATATAATCTATATTATTAAAATATCTTATAATATATTTATATTACTTAATATATAATTAATGTATATATATAACATATATATATAGTTAATATTATTGTATATATTATTAATATATATTATAATATATTATATAATTTAAATTAATGACTCAATCTTTAGTTGTTCAAAGATTTTTTTTATGGGTAATTCAGAACTCACCTATCGTTAGATTTAGTATTAGATTTTTTAATATCCTTATTATAATCTTTTTTTTAGCACTTAGAAACATATATAAGTTATTAAATTAATAGATTATTATCGTCTATTCGGATATGTTAATTGTTTCATGTGGCTTAGATATACGGATTCTCTTAAATGCAAGCACGTTAACTCAAACACACTTTCTCCGATTCTTATAAATTATAAATAACATTCGTTCTAAAGGCAATGACATTACAATATGGTCTACGGACCCACTCCGTTTCTCAAGCATCTAGCAGCTAAAAGGATAAAGTGAAGGGATAATAGTTCTATAGTATTATTAATTGGATAAACATTAATATATTAATTAATACTGTTAATAATATTAACAATAAGAAGAAAGCAGCGCATGGTATACAATATTATATTTCTTAGAAGTAAAAGGGGTAGATATTTTAGAATACACTTCGTCTCGAAGCTCAATTGAGCTATAATATTCTTCTTATCCAATATGTATATATTCTGTTCTCTTTTAATATAGGCTTTTGGCGTCTAACTGCAACAACTAGTGTGAAATAGTGGTGATCGGATTCAATAATTGTAAGTGTCTTATGAAAAAGCTGTTATAAACCATGAGAGCAAATGAAACCTTTCCTAACTCCGAAGTTGGTAAAATAGATAATGGTAGATATTGTTCTTTCTTTTAAGAGATTTCAAATCACATCACGAGGTATAATGCTCCCTTAAACTATCTCACTCACAATATCGAGCGTAGAGTGTATTATGACTGTTAAATGTCACTTAATAGAACATTATAAGATCATACTTTAACTGTAATATTAAGCGAGCGCCGATTGAATAATCAGTACAAGAGAAAGTGTACCTACAAAAGAATTTGAAGCGGTGGTATATTGTCGCCTCTGATTGACAGCTTATATAGTTATAAATAATATCGATATTGCGTGTAGATGTGTATTATGACTACGCTACTCTTTGCTTGTAAAACATATTGGGTGGATCTATTAATAAAAAGAGAGTCTCGTTTAGAGATAATTAAGGTGGAGTCTCAGACTTCATAATGTTATTACTAATATTTAAATCACATCACGAATGGGTTCATTTAATCCATAGACTTGTTAAGCACCTTTGTAGTTTCTCTCAAGGACTCACGATAGATAAAAAGAATGATGATAATAGCCTCTTTGTTCTTGTAATTTCACCCGTGGGAGTAAATTCGCTCTAAATAAAGTTTGAATCTCCCTCACTCTGTCATACGATTTGTCATTGCATTATTAAAGCTCTTCCGCTTTAGTATTTGGACCAACATTATTCTTTCAGCTCGAGTCAAAAATATATTCTATGAAAAGATAAAAAAATATCAATAAATTCATTAAAACATTGCAGTGATGATTTTTGTTTATAGGGATTTAAAACGTAATTATAATTGAGAGATTAATTATAATTGTTAAGTTATTATTAATTACCAATTTTATGATTTAATATTTCAGTAAACAAATGTATGTTAGTATGATTAAAGTCGATAAACAATTTTTCTTCTCAACACGAGTGCTCCCCCACAGCTACTTGCAATTTGCTCAAATACCTTAATGACCCCCCAATCCCTGGACTACTGAAAAATCGCTCCTCATCTTACAAATTCCCCTTCCTGTCTTTAACACCACACGAAAAAGAATTTCATGGATTCCCTTCAGAAAACTTAAAAGGAGAATATTGAGGACAACCACATTTGAAAAAGAGTAAATACTGTGTAGTACTATTAAAGAGAAAGAAATAACCACCATTTTTCTTTTCATACCAACAGCGACAGAGAAGGAGAAAATTATATCAATGGAATAATATTTTTAGTTGACTCTTGTGAAGAGAATAATTACAAAATCAGATTAACGTAAATTATTTATCTCTCCTCTCTTCATATTACATATATATATACATATATACATACATACATACATATAGTGACATACATATAAAAATAGTTTATGAACAGAAGGATATATCATTAATATTATTGTTATTTGTGTGGAACAGCATATAAATAAGGAATAGGACAGCATAGAGAGGGAGGGGGGGAAAGGAAGAAGATACGGAACAGGTGAGAAGTCACGAAGAATTTTGAATATTGTTCCCGTTTAAAAAAAGATTTTATTAAGAGAATCTCATGATGATGACCACACAAAACAAAATCGTTTAATTCATTCATGAAGAAGCGTTTTCATTATTTATATTTAACAAAACATTCAGAAAGAATTAATTACTGTTTGAGATTAATACGATATGCGAGGCTAAGGGACGAACGGCTTAATCAATTAAACAACATTCCTTTTAAAATTTTGGATAATATTCACTGACGAGGTTTTACGAAAAGAAATTTTTTCTTCTAGTGGCGAATGATTGAAACAAATAGTTCATTTAGGTTTCAAGAAACCAGATAATTGGTAATAGTAGTAGTAGTAGTAGTAGTAGTCAGAACTGCGGAGCTGGAGTAGGACCGGAGGCACATTAAAATAATGATGGGGCCGGAACCGAGATATTTTAAAATTTTGGAACCGAAACCGATGCCGGCAAAAATAATTAACCGGCACCGCAGTCCTAGTAGTAGTAATAGTAGTAGTAGTAGTAGTGCAACAGAAATTGCAGTAGTAGCAGCAATTTTATTTGATACGTTATTTATTTATGTTGGGTCCCAACTCATGTGGGAACCTTCCCACTTCTGATTCCTCTGGAATCATCCTTCGTCGTCTCTCCTTCATCTTCTCTCATGCACACTGTCCTCCTGTCGTTATTTCTTCATTTTTCTTCTTCTGGGACTCCCTCCTTGGGGTGCTCAGGTTGCCAGTAGGAACTTGAAACCCTCAAATTCGAGTTATATTGGTTCGTAAACATATATAACGACATCAATATTGTGTTGTTAGACGAATGCTTGCTAACTCACTACCGCACCAGCACCGGCCCAGGCACCGTATCAATCCTCCGGCACATGAGACTTCTCAGTATCTGACTTCCTTTTTTTCATCCTTCCTTCATCTTCCTCTGCTACGCACTCTGTGCTTTTCTTAAGGCTCCGGCTCCGGCTCCGTGTTCTTAAGGAAGAGCAGCAAGAGAGATTATTAAATTTGATACGGAGGGAAGAATTTTTAGTGTTACGTAGAATAGATTAAGCACAATTTTAAGATGAAATAAAAAAAAAGCATGAGATTATTGAGTTTGTAGACGATAGTAATTACTGAAGGAAGCTTTCCTGTCCTCAATAACACAAGAACAAGTCTAGTTAATCAAAGTTTATGTTTTAGTGGAAGGAAAAACGAAAGGAATAAATTCCTCGGTGCCACTCCAATAAAACCCTCCAGCAAAACAATAAATCATTACAAGGGAATCAAAGAAGTACGCCCTCAATCAAGTACGACCTCAAGTCTGACCAGTATCCAACACTGAAGTTCCTAAACCATTTCCTTTATATCCTATTAAAGATTTGAAGACATAATACATGATTCTGAGATAAGGTGATCTTAGAAACCCAAAAGTGGAAAAAGTTTAACATTATGTATAAGGAGAAGGATTGGAAATTATGATAATGTGAGGAATATTGGGATCATCTCCAAGACGATAAGGGATACGGGTTTGGAGCTGCAGAGTCTACTAACCACTCTTCTGGATAGAGAAATTGAAAGATAATTCACCAGCTGTGTTTTGAGGACAAGATGAAATCCATTGACGGTGATGAACAGTGAAACTATGCACAATTATGATATCAAAGAAAGTAGAGTGAACTTTCTATTTTGGAGTTTAAATAGTCTAAGAATTTAGGATAGTAATCAATAGTCTTAGGAAAACAATTAAAAGAAAGGAATTTAGCTTAGGTCGGTAAGAGAACCTATGCCACAATCCGGAAATTTCGGAAAACTCCAAATTAGTGTAATTCGGAGTAATTGTATTGTATCGGATAGCGCCGTAAATTGCAGTTTATATATATATATATATAGTATATAGCAAGATATATATATATATATATATAGCATATATATATATATATATATATATATATATATATATATATATATATATATATATATATATATATATATATATATATATATATATATATAAATATATATATTATATATATATATATATATATATATATATATATATATATATATATATATATATATATATATATATATATATATATATATATATATATATATATATATATATATATATATATATGAGAGTAAGAGGATTAGTAGAGGAAAGGCAGCGAGTTATTTATTTTGGATATTTTGAATCCACGTGAATTCATCTTGACCAAAACCCCGAAAAAAAAACACAAACGAACGAAAACAAAATCATAAACTATGATCTGAAATCTCTAAAAGTATTAAAAAAGACGCTTTTAAAATATTTTATTTTCTGCTCCCTCCTTGAAAAGGGCCCAGCCTGTGAGTGGTCGCAATATAGCATATATATTTATATATATATATATATATATATATATATATATATATATATATATATATATATATATATATATATATATATATATATATATATATATATTATATAAATAAATATATATATATATATATATATATATATATATATATATATATATATATATATATATATATATATATATATATATATATATATATATATTATATATATATATATATATATATATATATATATATATTCTTTTTAACTTAGATATTTTTTTTGCTTACTAGAAAAAATTGATTTTTTTTTGTAAATTTCAAAAAAAAAATTTTTTTGGAAAATTTGTTCCAAGGGCAAATGATTTAAATAGAAACTTGTATCTTTCCCCGACCATCTAGATATGCCCTGAAAATTTCATTCTGATCGTATGACCAGAAAAAATATATACCGCAATTTTTCATTTTCAAAACCAAAAAAGGTAGGTTTTAAATTTCGACCATTGCTATTATCTGGGGTAAAAATTTAATATTTTATTTTATGCATTCTCTAGGTAATAGGCCCAACTTTATATATTTCATCGGAAAATATCAAAATTGTAGGTTTTCAAAATACGAAAATACAAAAGAAATAAAAACAAACACAGGAAAACTCCCGAAAACGACGTTTTAAACGTCAAGAAAACCTGCGCTTTGCTTTTTATTTGGTCAAAATTGACTGGAAATTAAGAATATCTTATTCTTGAACCGGCTTCGTCCTGCTCGGACCTAAAATTGGTACACCCCCTCCTTGAATAAGGCTCTGCCCGTGAGCGGTGGTGTCATTCTGTAATATATATATATATATATATATATATATATATATATATATATATATATATATATATATATATATATATATATATATATATATATATATATATATATATATATATATATATATATATATATATATATATATTTGGTCTTAAGAGCCATATCGGGGAAAATAAAAACAGATAGTGTAAGAAATGAAAGGGTGACCTATACGGATGAAGTGAAATCCAAATTGCACATCACTACTGAAGTTAGAATTTGATTGTGATATGTGGAGAAAGCAGCTTATTAGAGTTACGTAAAGGAGGTTTGAGTTTATCTTTTGTGATGATATCAAGAGGAAGAGATGGAAGAACTCGGCATTACTTTGTGAAGAAAGTATTCTTTCAAAGTTAAGTTCCCTTTTAGCTCATAGTGGCCAAGTGGTACTAACAGTGAGGGCTCGGGTTCGAAACCCAGCAAGAGAGCACAAAAGAATTCTTTGTTTTCAAACTGTGAGTGTATTAGCAGTTGTAAAATTGATATTGATGCATTATCTCTCTGAGTGGAGCCTTGTTTGACCTTTTAGCTCATCATGGTCAAGTTGTAAAACACTTGCTATACCAACAGCGATGGCTCAAGTTCGAAACCCAGCAGGCGAGAAGAAAAGGATTCTTTATGTTTTCAAACTGTGAGTGTATTAGCAGTTGTAAAATTGATATTGATGCATTATCCCTCTGAGTGGAGCCCTGTTTGACCTTTTAGCTCATCATGGTCAAGTTGTAAAACACTTGCTATACCAACAGCGATGGCTCAAGTTCGAAACCCAGCAGGCGAGAAGAGAAGGATTCTTTATGTTTTCAAACTGTGAGTGTATTAGCAGTTGTAAAATTGATATTGATGCATTATCCCTCTGAGTGGAGCCCTGTTTGACCTTTTAGCTCATCATGGTCAAGTTGTAAAACACTTGGTATACCAACAGCGATGGCTCAAGTTCGAAACCCAGCAAGCGAAAAGAGAAGGATTCTTTATGTTTTCAAACTGTGAGTGTACTAGCAGTTGTAAAATTGATATTGGTACATTGTCTCTCTGAGTGGAGCCATGTTTGACCCTTGACCCTTGACCCTTGACCTGGCAAGCTTGTCATAGGTTATCGTTAAAGTATTGGCATACCTTATTTTGTGAATAAAGTATTCTTCCAAAGTTGTTTCTTTTTAACTCATCGCGGCCAAGTGATAAAACACATGCTAGACCAACAGTGAGGGTTCGGGTGCGAAACCCAGCAGGAGAGCACAAAAGATTTCTTTATGTTTTCAAACTGTGATCGTATTAGCAGTTATAAAAGTGATATTGATACATTATCTCTCTGAGTGGAGCCAGGTTTGACTCCTGACCCGAATTTGAGTGAGGAAGCTTGTCAAAGTATAAACTTGCCTTACTTTGGAAAGAAAGTATTCTATCAAAGTTAAATTCCCTTTTAGCTCATCGTGGTCAAGTGGTAAAACACATGCTATACCAACAGCATGGGTTCGTGTTCGAAACCCAATAAGAGATGATGAAAGGATACGTTATGTTTTAACCGAGTGTATTAGCAGTTGCAATACACACATATATATATATATATATATATATATATATATATTCTATATATATAATCTGTCTTTTCTATATATATATATATATATATATATATATATATATATATATATATATATATATATATATATATATATATATATATATATATATATATATATATATATATATATATTCTAAAATCTGTTCTTCTTGTTATTAAACTTTAATTTCTCCTACTTAAGCGTCTGACCCTTTTTATTTTGGGCCAACTTATCAAAATCTTAAAGTAATAATTACTGACATGGTGACTGCCAGTATTGAATTTAAAGGTTTATTAATTTGAAGCAATTGTCATTTTGATTTGATAATAGTGAGTAGCAAAAATTGTTCACATATATAAGATGTTCCAAACTTTGTTTGACATTACTATTAATGCGAAATTATTTACATTTGGATTATCCTATTGAAAAATTTGGCAAAATTTGTTTGCATAATTCTGGGCCACTCTGAAGAGTTTCGTTGGACTAGTGCTTGACGCTCCTGCTGGAAATGGAGAAACCATAGGTAACCCTCATTGATAGTTTCCATAAATCCCCAAGGAACTATGAAAAAAAATTTAAAATCAATTTTCTACTATTTTTTTTACTTATACTAGATAAAGAGTAAGTGTACAAGAGAAAGGAGATAAGCGATGTATATTGAAGTTCGCATCAAAGAATTAATAAAAAACAATATTAGACTAGCAACAACAACATAAATACGTTTTCTCGTACAATGAAATATTTTTTTCGGAAAATGTTTAAAAATGAATTATATTGACTGCAGCAAACCCTTTTCAATTTTTACATTTAAAGATAGAAACTCTTATTAGTATCTTTGTATGCAAATGCGCATTAAAATTCTGTACCACGGAAATTGTCCCAATGTGGGAAAATGACCTGTAAGTGGAGTACCAGAAATACGTATACTGGGGCCGTCGGCAGTGTTGACATTATAACTTTAAGATAACGTGTCTCTATCAGAAAGGAAAAAAAATAATAACATTTTTAAAATTTTAAAAGTTTTAAATATAAACTCAGACGTTTTCTTTTTATCAAAAAGAAAACTTTCATAATTAAATTCCAAATTCTTTTTAAATCCCTAAAATAAAGTTTTTTTTTTTTTTATCATATTTTAAAAGATTTTTACTTTGAAAGTTTTGTTGTTTAAAACAATGAACTGTGATCCTTGACTTCATTCATGTACAAACTTAAAATTCAAAACGCAGGGAACACACACACATACGCGCGCGCACACAAACACACACACGCACGAAAAAATTCGAGCTTTCTTTTTAACTGAGCCACTACAACTTTTTTTTTTTTTTTAAAGAATTTATTTTCGTTTTATTTGAGAAAATGGAAATAATATTTTCATTTTATGAATGACACTCATAACACAGTTTTTCCTCTGCATATTCACGTTTACCATATATATATATATATATATATATATATATATATATATATATATATATATAGATATATAAGGTTTTTATATATTCAAATATATATATATATATATATATATATATATATATAAACAAAGAACATATAATGGGAAGGTACAGAAATACTGCCTTCTCTGGGATTGAACCACCGCATGTTGCGAATGAAGACAATATACCCGATGCTTTACCACCGCGTGTTGCGACTGAGGACAATATACTCGATGTTTTACCACTGAGCTATCGAGTATATTGTCCTCAGTCGCAACACGCGGTGGTTCAATCCCGGAGAAGGCAGTAATTCTTTACCTTCCCACTATATGTTCTTTGTTTAAGATCTAAATAATAAAATTGCGATTATGC
This sequence comes from Trachelipus rathkii, assembly GCA_015478945.1. NCBI lineage: Eukaryota > Metazoa > Arthropoda > Malacostraca > Isopoda > Trachelipodidae > Trachelipus > Trachelipus rathkii. The sequence goes on from JABUQX010051066.1 coordinate 16,660, forward strand.
AATATTTAACACCTACAAATTATTAAGAACGAGGGATAGGACAGGCTGGACACCTGGTGATGTCGCCTTGAAGGGAGCTCGATTGTTTTAAAACTGTTCTTGAACCTAACTTTTTTGGGTTGTGGGATAGCTCAGTGGTGTGTGCCACCGAGCATATTTCATCCCTCAGTCGCACACGCGGTGGCTCAATCCCCGGAGAAGGTACATACCCTTTACCTTCCACTATATGGTTTCCGTTTAAGATCTAAATAAAATTGCAATTATGCAATATTTAACACCTAAATATATATATATATATATAGTTATATATATATATATATATATATATATATGAATATATATAAATTTATTTATATATATATATATATATATATATATATATATATATATATATATATATATATATATATATATATATATATATATATATATATATATATATATATATATATATAAACAAATTAAGGAAGAAAAATGTTACACATAATTTTACGCCTTCATTATTGGTCACTTGGCATTGCACAAAAATTGATGCCATGTATATTTGAAAATATGGCTAAAAAATCAATTTTTTTAAATCCTTTTTTTCTGAGGTATATATCTACATCACATTATTATGCAAATAATATAGTTTTAACCCCTTCATATCTTGGGAATTGTAACGATCAACGAAGGTGAAAATACTCATATACATCATTGGCTGCAGCTAATCACGCGACATAGCTCTCAGTTATCAACTTGGCGTGTATCGTACGTGACGTGATTGTGTAATT
>JABUQX010051067.1:2500-12500 GCA_015478945.1 Trachelipus rathkii
CTGTATTTAGGTTTTATGGATTTGCAACAGGCGTATGATAGAGTTAATAGGGAAGGTTTGTGGCAGGTGTTAGTGATATATGGTGTTGGTGGTAGGCTTCTGAATGGAGTAAAAAATATACGTGTGACGATAGTGAAGCGTGTGTAAGAATAAATGGTGTCAATGGTGAGTGGTTTAGGATTAATAGCGGAGTAAGACAGGGTTGTGTTATGTCTCCTTGGTTATTCAATTTGTATATGGATGGGGTTATGAAAGAATTCGAGGTGGGGATGGCAGGAAATGGTGTTAGAATGGTGGATAATGGAGATGAGTGGAGGGTGCCCTACCTATTATATGCGGATGATTTGGTTCTGTGTGGCGAATCTGAAGAGAGTTTGAGAGGATTGGTAGAGAGATTTGGCAGGGTATAGGGGAGGGGCTTGAAAGTAAACGTAGATAAGAGTAAGGTTATGTTGTGAGTGAGGACAGTCCTCAGTGTGAAGTTATGTTAGATGGTGAGCAGCTGGAACAAGTGTCTGAGTTTAAATATTTAGGGTATATGTTGGATGAGAAGGGAACGGACGATGCAGAGTGTAGTAGGAAAGTTGTGAATGGCAGAAGGTGGCTGGTGCAATTAAACGGTGGTAAAGTAAGGGACTAAATCTTGAGTGTGCTAGGGTTTTGCCTAGAGTATGTTATTACCTGTGTTATTGCTGGTATAGTAGTGAGACTATGGTCTGGAATAAGAAGTATGATCTAAAGTTCAATGTGTTCAGATGGACAATCTTAGGGGTGTGCTAGTGTGATAAGAATTGGATAAAATGAGGAATGAAACCATTAATAGAGTGGTGGTGTGAAGAAAGGGGTAAAACAGAATAAATGAAAGTGTTGAGATGGTTTGGTCATATGGAAAGGATGAATGATAGTTTGTTGGTTAAGCGAGTACAGTGGCGAGTGTGTTGGGAACCACCGGCTGGGAGACCGAAAATGAAAAAGCGATTGAGTCAGTAAGCGAATGTTTGGAGAGAAATGTGAGTTTGCAGTAGAGGCGAGAAGAAAGGTGTATAACAGGAGTGAATGGCGGATTGTGAGGGGGTATGGTTGTGCCCACGAGCTGGTGGGGACATAGAAACTCCTTACATCATTGACGATCTAATTATAGTTAGGGTCCATCGCTGTCCTGTTGAAGCTTTAGGTGATTTTCTGATCAAGTGATGGTAGTTCTACTAATTAATGGTACTGAGAGGGCGGTAAGGTTGGGCTTTCTTTCGACTTGTGTCATGTTCTTCCAAATGCTTTTCTTTTCCAATGCCCGTCGCGCACCTTACTCCCATTCTTGGAAAAAAATATATGGAAAGATAAATAGTTGAAGATATATATATAAAGATATATATATATATATATATATATATATATATATATATAAAGATATATATATATATATATATATATATATATATATATATATATATATATATATATATATATATATATAGCAGTATATATGGTATATATATATATATATATATATATATATATATATATATATATATATATATATATATATATATTTAAAGTGCCTAATAGAAGCATGGACAATTGAAAACCAAAACCACTTCTCTCTCACTTCCAGGTGCACATGTTGAAAGCAAGTGCTTCCTGGGAAACATGAATGCTCAAGATTTTCTGCCATCCAAAGATGTTTCAGGAAGAAAGTGGACACACGTAAAAATTTTATCAGAAATAAAAATTGTAGCTATCAAATAGAAACTTAATATAGATACTGCATATATATATATATATAGCAGCAGATATAGCAGAAAGATATATATATATATATATATATATGTTACATATATAGTATATATATATATATATATACATATATATATATATATATATATTATAGCATATATATAATTTAGTTATATATTATTATTATTATTATTATTATTATATATTATTATTATATATATATACATATATATATATATATATATATAATATATATATATATATATATATACATATACATATATTATATTATTATTATTATGCTAATATAAATGATTATATATATTATACATATATATATTATATATATTATTATATATATTATTACATATATATACATATATATTATATTGTATACATATTACATACTACATATATATACGGTATATTCATCTTGCGTAAAATGAGCGATCCAATTCCTAAAGCTTTATGTTTTATAGTTAGTGAAATTGAATTTATGTTTTTTTCCTAAGTGCAATATTAAAGTTCGAGGTGCCTGCCTTCAACTCACTTGAATCCGAATATCGTGGTTCTTCTGAATCCAAGTGTGAGACCATCTGACAGTTCTTATGAGAAAGGGTCACAAATGGATTTTATGTACAATAGCTGAGATAACTGAGCTCTAGATTTAACGAATGACACAAAATCGTTGGAGATTTTCTGTAATTCATTACAGTTTTAGACGCATAGTGTATAACACTAATCTCAATACACACACACATCGCTACAATCCATATCCAAGATATGCGACAGAACATCAAATCATGAATTGGTAAAGCAAACATCACACTTTATCTCATACTTCGCCAGGTCGTTGGCACACTTGGATTCGAAATCACGACCACGTAAATTTTAAATTTCAAGTAAGTGAGAAGAAGCAGGGCTTGCCATCAGGCATTGAAATCTGTGCACCCCATTTACTTTGAAACCTACCGCACATTCTGGGACTAAAGAGCCTACTGCAGGAGGAAATTCTACGCCCCATTGTAGATGAGGTAGAGGTTTGTTGGCAATTTTACAAATTATAAAATAATCTCTTTTCAATGCCAAAGTTTCTTAAAAATTTTTTTAAAGATTTTTCCTGCAAAATAAACTTACTTCATTAATTTGTTGTAAAATATGTTTTACTTACTAAAGTTTTAAACTTTCATTAAAATTCATCAGCATATATACCTTTTTTTCATACCTTTGATGTCTTTAATTATTTATATAATGTCTTTTGATTTTGCTAGTTTCTCTAAATCTACGCGTTCCTTATCCTATCTTTGCATTATTATAACCGCAGCAAAATATCTCCTCCACGTGGAGTACACATTAATTTTTGAGTGGATTTGACATTCAGGTTCCATGTTTCACCTCCATGCCATGACAGGACAGAATAATGCACTCATTAAACGCTTTTCTTTTCAAGCATAGAGGCATTTTGCTCCTGAAAATTTGACTTAATCCATTGACGCCATCTAAGTTTTACTTCTTTTTAATTTCAATATTTATTATTATTCCCATTTAAATATTAAAAGTATATATATATATATATATATATATATATATATATATATATATATATATATATATATATATATATATATATATATATATATATATATATATATATATATATATATATATATATATATATATATATATATATATATATATATATATATATATATATATATATATATATATATATATATATATTATATGTGGTCCGCAAAGGCCAGAGAGACGTACTAAATCCAGCGGAGCTAGGAACGAGAAGAGGAAGCCAAAAATGAAAATCTGACTTGCCCCAAAACACGTATATGCTTAAAAGTGTGCAAGCAGGTGGAAGTATGAAAAAAATAGATGGCGGGAGTGTGTTCCAAACTTGAGTACATGTAAGATTAAGCATAGTGACTAAGTCTGGGCATAGAGTTGGAGAGAGAAAGGATGAGACTGTGAAGAAAGACTGGTGGAAGGGAGATCTCTCCTTAACGGAGGTGGCATACGACTAGAGCAGTGACAACCACCCAAACCAATTAGAGTTCAGGGAAGAGCTTCAGTGTTCATTGTAATAGCGATAGTATAAGGAGAGTGAAGCAACAGTTCGACAGTGAGATTGAAGAGAATTAGAGAGTTAGAGAGATGATAAGATGAAATGCCTTGTAGCAGTTTTACTAATACTTTATACTCACGTGGTCTCTTAAGGTGGAAAACAGAATGCAACTACAAAAAAAAAAAACACTCATTCAAGCTCTACGTTTATTTAAGAATACAAGGAAATAGAATATAAAACAACACCTGGTTTATTAACAAGCTAATGGATAAGTCCTGCCAGTAAAGGAACAAAAACTTTTACTTATATATATCTAGAAACAATTTTTTACAAATTCATTAATAATACACCACAAGAAAAACAATTTTCATAAAGTTTTGTTACCAAAGAAATTCCGAGTTCTTTTACAATAACAATTTATATAATAACAATTACTGCATTGTGGTATAACCCGTGTTCTTCCTGTAACTAATTATCCACGCGTGGAAAATCTATTGATTCTACTTCACTCCGGTTTTTCGCCGTCAACCTTTTTCTTTGCAGCAAAACGGAGGAAAAAACAAAAAAAAAAACAAAACAAAAAAATCCTCATTTCATCCTAAAAATCACAAATGAATAAAAGTACATAAATAGTATAGGTTTTAACAACAACAAATTCTCACCATAATTAAAATGTTACAAAGAAATAAAATTTTATAGAAACTGTATTTTTAAAATTTGTACCTGGGACCGTCTGAGTCCAGTTTTTTTTTCTCTTCTTTTTTTTTCTTTCACATAACACCCCAACCGGTTCAGCTACAGACAGTTCCCCCCTCAAGAAGCGGAACAAATTATCACAAACAAAGGTGAGCACGGGGAGAAACCGAAATTATAGGATCAAACCCAATACCAAACCGCAACATGAAAATAATATGAATAAACCAACAAAATAATAATACAGTAACAATTAAACAAACACTATAAAATAACTCGGCATAGGACATCATATTTTTAAATACTTCAGGTACTTCCTCACAATGTCAAAACCAAAATAACACGATACATATGAAGCTTCAGCTCAGGGCGGAATACCTGTTGTGACAAGTCTCCCACTTAAGGATACAAGGGGATGGTAAATCGGGAGGCTTTCTTTTTCGACTTAGTCACCTTCTTTTACTTTCCTTTTCCTGTTTCCGTGCTTATCGCACTTCACCCCCAATTTGGGGAATACATGGTGTATAATTTAAATAAATAATATATATATATATATATTACATATATATATATAATATATATATATATATATATATATATTATAAATCTGTAAAGATGTTCTCTATATATATATATTATATATTATATGTCGACCCTATTCTTTTTATTTTCTTTAAACTTGATATTTTATTTTGCAAATGTACTTATAAGTTTTTTGTTTTTCAGATACATAACTTCTTAAAATAAAGAAATTATTTATTAAAAATTAAAAGAAATTATTTACTATAAACTATTATAAAATTTTTACTTAAACATACAATGGGTAACTATCATTTGCATTTATTATTATTATTATTATTATATTATTATTATTATTATTTATTATCATTTTTTTATTATTATTTTTTATCATTAACAAAAATTTTTATAAAATTATTATTTATTATTATTATTATTATTTTTATTATTATTATTTTTTATTTTACAAAATTTAGTAAATTATTATTTATTATTATTATTATTATTATTTTTATTATTATTTATCGTTTTTTATTAATATTACATGTAGTAACTGTGGTTATTTCCACAGGTTCTACTTTTGATTCATTTCTAGTGTTTTGTGAATAAAAAAATCAAACTCAGTCTGTTCTGTGATTCAACATCCTTTCATTGTGGATCCAAGAAATCAACAGCAGGAAGTCTGCGAAATATTATAAGCCTTCCTCATTATATTATGCAAAAAATACAAATAACTTATTGAAGCTTTTGTATGAAAAGCTATTTGTCTTGTTATTGTTAATAGCTGCTTGTCTCGTTTTATCTATTTTTATAAAAAATAACTAATCTTGTGTAGTTTACTGTAAAAAAAAAAGACGAGTAGTTATAACTGGTGACCCCAGAGCTCGAATATCATATATTTTTTGTATTTCTGTTTACATTATCATTTTTATATCAGTTTTCTTTATATTTTTTTTAGGAACCCATTGGTTATTTTTTAGCTGTAAAAATAATTATATTTATTTATTCATCATGTCTACTACTACTACTACTACTACTACTACTACTACTACTACTACTACTCCTACTACTATTGTTACTACTCCTATTACTATTTCTACCCCTACCTCTAATATGTTATCTTATTCTATTCCTTCTTCTTCGTCCATATTTCCTCTTCTTTCTCCATCTCAAAATTTTTCTCATCCTCCGCCCTTGTATGATCCACACCAACACTATCTGTTACAACAATCGCTAAATCAACAATTGTTGATGTCACAACATCAACAACAACAACTACATCAACAGGGTACTCCACCGCCTCCTCCTCTTTCTGCAACTTTGCCGGCGACTACCTGGCCTATATCGCGTGTTCCTCGCCTGACCCCACCGCAATTTAGGAAAGATGATGTTGAGTTTACAATTCAGCAATTTGATATTTTCCTTGCTTCGATTCCTACAGAATTCGAGAAAGCTAATGCTTTTCTGCTCTCCATACCCTATGAAGTGCAGAAATCAATCCCTAATCTTTTACCTTCAATCAGCTCCTCTCTCACTCCTTATTCCACTCTTTGTGATTTATTACGTCGCCATCTTTCTCCTTCTGATGCTACCCGTTTTCACGAATTGTTAAAACATGAGGTGTTGGGTGATCGTCTTCCTTCACAGCTTCTCACCCGTATGCTCTCTATTTCTGGTCCCCTTGCTGATAGTAACCAATCTCTTCTTCGCACTCTTTTCCTGGACCGTCTTCCTGCTTTTGTTAGTACTTCCTTGCTCTCTCATGGTGACGCCTTGTCTCTTCAAGATTTAGCCGAACGCGCGGATATTATTATTCGTGCCAATCAATCTTTTTCTTCTCCTATAACTTATCCATCTTTTACCCCTATGGGTTCTACTCTCGCGATTATGCCTTCTTCTTCTTCTTCTATTACTTTTCCTTCTCAATTTGCTACTAACTCTTCTTCTCTTCCTTCTATGTCTTCGTCTTCCGCTGCTCTATCTTCCTCTGCTCCTTCTTCTCTTTGTACTCCTCCTCCATCTTTCCAGAATTCATCTTTAGACCCTCTTACTAATATTCTTACCTTGTTGAACAATATGAATATTCAAATTATTTCTTTGCAACAACAAATGTCTTCTATCTCTCGTTGTCAGTGTCAGCAATCTGCATCTTCTCGCACTAGATCTCGTTCTCCTTCACCTTCCCGTTCTGCTTTGCCACAACCTCCTCAGGGTTCTCCTTTATGCTACTATCATTATCATTTTGGTGTTAGAGCACGTAACTGCATTCCTCCCTGTAATTTTAAATCTACAAATTCTCTTCAGGGAAACTCCACTCGGGGGGGGACCGTAGATCATTGCGCTCCTCCCTTGGTCATTTCCTCCAATGCCAATTCTGATTCACTCCATATGCCTACTGTTTCTTATTCGTCTTCGGTTCTTGCTACTACAACGGTTTCTCCTTCTGTTCCTATTTCTGTTGATTCTTCTTCTTCTGTTTCTATTCCTGAAGTTAATGCTGTTCTTCCAGGTTCGCTTTTACGTATATTTGATGGTGATTCTAAACGGTTTTTCCTTATTGACTCGGGCAGTAGTTTCTCTATTTTGAATGTTCATGGTTTTTGTTCTTCTCTTCCGCCTGTTGTTTCTCATTTACGGGCTGCTAATGGTTCTAGCATTGCTGTCTATGGTGAACAACTCCTTACTTTATCTATTGGCCTGCGTCGTTCTTTCCGTTGGACTTTTCTCTTGGCCGATGTTACACAAAACATCATTGGTGCTGATTTTTTAAGTCATTTCAATATTCTTATTGACATGGCCAATAGTCGTCTACTTGATGACACTACTTCTCTTTCTTGTAATGCTGTTCTTTTTGATTCTTCTATTTATGGTATCAATCTTCCTGATTCCTCCTCTTATTCTTCTTTTCACGCTCTTTTGCATTCTGAATTTTCTGACCTAATCCAGCCTATTTCTAATCTTTCTCCTGCGTCTCACCATGTAATGCATTACATTGAGACAAAGGGTAGTCCTCCTGTTTGCAAGGCTCGCAGACTTTCTCCAGAAATGTTAAACGTTGCGCGTGTTGAATTTGACATGCTTCTGGAAAAGGGTATTGTTTCCCCTTCTACTTCTCCGCTTCACATTGTTAAAAAAGGGCCAGATTCTTTTCGTTTTGTTGGGGACTACAGGTTACTAAATTCTAAAACTGTTGCTGATACTTATTCTATTCCTCACCTTCATGATTTTACTTCTTCTCTAAATGGATGCACCATTTTTTCTTCTCTTGACTTAAAATCTGCATTCCTTCAAATTCCTGTTAATCCTGATGATCGTCCTAAAACTTGTATTGCAACTCCTTTTGGCAATTTTATGTATAACTTTATGCCATTTGGTCTTCGTAATGCCAGTGCTACTTTTCAACGTTTGATAGATCATGTTTTACGTGGTTTACCCTTTGTATATGCTTACATTGATGATCTATTAGTTGCTTCTCGTTCTCCGGAGGAGCATCTTTCTCATCTTCGTACTGTTTTCTCTCGTTTATCTCAAGCTGGTCTTCGTTTAAATTTCGAGAAATGCATTTTGGGTGCTGCTTCTCTTCATTTTCTTGGCCATAAAATTTCTTCTTCTGGTCTTTCTCCACTACCTGATCGTGTTTCTGCTATTCGTGATTATCCTCTTCCTACCACTCAGAAAGATCTTCGTGCTTACCTAGGTCTCCTTAATTTTTATCGTCGTTTCCTTCCCAAGGCTGCTGCCATATTAGCTCCAGTTACTGCTTTGCTTGTTCAAGGTCGTCGGGGCAGCTCGACAATGGTTAATTGGACTGATGCTGCGTGTGAGGCTTTTGAACAGAGTAAAACTTTATTGGTCAACAACACTCTTCTTGTTTTTCCTGAACACGGTGCTGAAACTCGCCTATTTGTAGACGCCAGTGATTATGCTGTAGGAGCTTCACTAGAGCAACTGCAAAATGGTGCTTGGCTTCCTCTCGCTTTTTATTCTCAGAAACTTCCTCCTGCTGTCACTCGCTATAGTACTTTTGGTCGTGAGCTATTTGCTGTATATTCTTCAATTAAATACTTTAGATATTTTCTTGAAGGTCGTCAGTTTTATGTTCTCACGGATCATAAACCACTCACCTCTGCTATTACTTCTGTTTCTTTACACTATTCTCCTCGTGAATTTCGTCATCTGGATTTTATTGCCCAATTTACTACTGATCTTCGTCACATTCCTGGTCGTGATAACTCTAGTGCCGATGCTTTATCTCGTATTCAGGTTAATGCGGTTACGCCTTTGCCTACATTAGACTACTCTGCTATGTCGGTTGCTCAAATGGGGGAGGATCTTATTCTTCCTGCTGATACTTCTATCAAACTTCAAACTCTTTCTTTACCTGATTCTACTGTTCCTTTAATTTGTGACATTTCTACTGGCAGAGTCCGTCCTTTTGTTCCTTCTGCTTTTCGGAAACAGGTTTTTCTTACCCTTCATTCTCTTTCTCATCCTGGTATTCGTGGTTCTCAAAAACTTTTATCCTCTCGTTTTTTTTGGCCTAACATGCATACTGACATCTCGTTTTGGGCTCGTTCATGTATTGCTTGTCAAAAAACCAAAGTTCATAGACATACTAAACCTCCTTTAGGTTCATTTCCTTTACCCTCTTGTCGTTTTGATCGTCTTCATCTTGATCTTTGCGGTCCTCTTCCGCCTTCGCGTGGGTGTACTTATTTATTGACTATGGTTGACAGATATACTCGTTGGCCTGAAGTTATTCCTCTTTCTTCTCCTACTGCGGAAAATATTGCTACGGCATTTCTTACTACTTGGGTGGCTCGTTTTGGTGTTCCTTCCTCTATTGTCACTGATAATGGCCCACAATTTCGTTCCCATCTTTGGCGTGATTTCTTATCTCTCCTTGGTATTGAAAAAATCCATTCCAGTACTTATCACCCTCAAGGAAATTCTTATGTCGAGCGCCTTCATCGCCAA
>JABUQX010051067.1:17500-22500 GCA_015478945.1 Trachelipus rathkii
TTCGTGTAAGCGTTTTCGTCGGTGGAGGATGACCATCCCCGATGATCGGCTTAATATTTCTAAAGTTTTCGCTCCTCTCTGAATCATTTCGTCCAGCGCTCTTTGCCACACAAGATCGAAAACTTGTCGGAAGAGCAGGATAGTAAAAATCGGTTGATGGGAGGTAGCCTTGTCGAATGGCAGGTCCGGGAGGTCCCTGGAACAACATCCGAAATGAGGAGTGGTGGCGCCATTTTGGGCCTCTTCTGTCAAGCGATTTCATTTGCCAGTTTACCCCTACATGAGAAAGGGGTCCAACATAAAATAATTTGTTTCTTGCGGGAATGGAGCAGCCGAAGAAATTGCTGCACAGCAGATACCATTGTGTTTTTAGAATAAGGGGTTTTAAGCGCTTGTAGCGCGCTGAGCGAATCTGAATAAATAACATAAGATTGATCTTGGTTAAGGATAAGAATTCGAAGAAATAGCGCAAATCATTTATAGCCATTTAATTCTTGGCTTGTGAAAATTGAAGCATGGAGGGGGGAGGGTAATGGGAAAGGTTCGACATCTGGCAGGTCAGCTGATGCGCCCCCACACTGTCCCGGTTTTAGAGCCATCAGTAAATACTGGGGTGAACTCATCATGAACTGGTGGAATGAGACAAGAATGATGCTTTTAACAGGGCAGCAGAATGGCTTGATTTGGAGAGAGAGGTAAAGCCAAGCAAATGGTGGGAGCGGGGAATAACCAAGGTGTGTATCCTTCATCGTATGAGAAAGGCAGCACCTTTTGTAAAGGAATATTAAGGAAATTAAGGATGTTATGAACCGTGTTCGCAAATGGCCAGTAATTAGGATTCTGAGGCACCACCAGGCACCTCCTGCAGAATCGGTGTCAGGGCAGACGGTATTGGAGTTTGAAAACGAAGATAACTTGTACACATGATGTATTCTCTTCGAAGAGAGAGTGGCATCACATTGGCTTCAACTTCAAAGCTTACCCGGGGGGACGATCGGAAGGCTCCAGTGGAGATACGGATCGCCTCGTTTTGAATGGGATCTAACAGGTGTAGTAGAAGTTGGGGAGGCCTGACCATTTACTACACAGCCATAGTCAAAGCTTCAATCGAACTAGGGTGATATATAGACGTAAAAGGGACTTGCGATCAGCAACCCAAGATTTTGAGGCGAAGATGACGTAACAGGTCAAGAGCGCGATGACAAGTTGTTTTCAGGTGTTTAATATGCGGTGCATATGTTAAGTGGTTATCTAGGATGAGCCCTAGAAATTTGACCTGTGAAGTTACAGGAATGGGCGAACCATATAAGGTTAGGTTCGCTGGAAGAAGGTGGCAGGTTCTTCGATTCCCTTTTTTCTTAAAAAGCACTGCTGAGGTTTTGGTGGGAGAAAAATGGAAGCCATGGGAGTTACCCCATTGTGAAATATTCTCAATAGCTAGTTGAAGTTGCCGTTCGAGAAAAGGCAGCTTGGCACCGGCTATATATAACACAAGGTCATCAACATAGAGAGAAAAATTGACCGTCGCTGGGATAGAAGTAACAATGTCATTAAATCCAAGAGCAAATAGTAGTACACTTAGAACACTACCCTGCGGAACGCCTTCATCCAGAGTAAAGTGGCGTGACAGAATAGAAGAGCACCGAACTTGGATGGATCTGTTTGACAAAAGACATTTAATGAAAAGAGGGAGTTGTCCGCGAAAACCGAGCGAATGGAGTTTAGGGAATTAATCCCAGTTCTCCACGTTGTATCCATAAGCTTTTTTCAAGGTCAAAAAAGACACCAAGAAACCATCCCATCCACCAGTTAAGAAGGCTTCCCAGGATGTCATGGTCTAGTTTTTTAACAAGGGTCCGCGATCGAACGATTTTTGCGAAAGCCAAACTGGAAGTTTGAAAAGGCTTGGCGAAGCCCCAGAAGACGGGAGAAAGCCGGCTGCTCAACTATTTTCTCACATTAATTTACAGGTATGGCATGTCAGAGAAATCGGTATTTGGATATCCAACAGTAGCGGATCTTTCCCAGGTTTGGGATAGGAATTACAAAAGCTGTAGTCGAAATAGTGGAAAAGGAGATTCGATCCAGATTCTGTTATATAGACTCCAGCAAAAATGCTGATGCCGAGGGATGTATATGACGGAGCAATGATATACGAAATCATGTCTGGACCAAGAGCACCGTCCTTTGCTCTCGCCAGTGCAGTTTTGATACTCTGCAAGTGTAAAAAGACGGTTGTAGGAATGATCTTCCCCTTTCGCTGTTGGAAAAAGGTCTGGCAAAGGTGCTGTTCAGTTCTCAGTTTTTTGAAAGGCTTCTAGTGTCAGCGGGATAGAATCTCGCAATGGTTAGCAAGCTAATAACCTAACGCATCCGCTAACCACCATGCAGGAGCGGTAGATCGTATTGAATGTATATATATGTGTCCGAGGGACCTGTGGGTGAGGAGTTATTGGAGCAACGAGATATTTTCTGAACTTTCCACACTAAGGAAGGGGAGTTGTGGGTTGAAAGTCCCCGTATTGTAAGTTCGATGAAATATTGTGTTTATAGAGCGAGCGGTGTAAGTAGTTGCGTTGTGTTGTAGGAGTCGGTGTCTAAGCGATATTGAGCGATATAATTCGGCCGAGACTATACCTCAGTCGCTTGCAGGCTGCTTTTATAAATAATCGTAGATATATATCTCGTGGGGTGGCGTCGGCCGTGTGTTATGTTATAGAATATACACTGTAGTATGTTGTTGCTTCATTCCTCGTTTCAGGTTTGGGCTTGTGCGCACTCTTTGGGACCACCAAGGGGTTGCCGACGCCTGCCTGAGGAAGACTGCGGGAATGCAAGCTTCCGCTGCAGAGATGACTACTTTCTGGAAGAAGCGAAAGGCATCAAATCAACAGTCGGAAATCTTTTATTGAAAGGAGAAAGAGGGATAGCTGTGGCCTGATAAAAAGGAGCCCACTCCGCTCGATCATAACGCCAGCTGGAGTTTGGTTTTTGCATTGGGCTTGGAACAAGCTCATTTAATGCTATTGGGTAATGATCGCTGCCGAATAAATAATCAAAGCGGGACCAGGTAAAACGATCCATAAGGGAATGGGAACAAAAGGAAATATCGATGCAAGAAGAAGTGTGTGTATCTAAACGTTCATAGGTTGGAAGTCCTGTGTTAAGGCATCCCAGGGAAAAGGGGGTTAGGAGATCTAATAAGATCTTGGACTTAGATGAAGTGACAGAGTCACCCCATAAGGGGTGGGCGGGAGGTTGAAGTCAACCTAGTATAACAACCGGAAGCAGGGAAGCTGTTTTAAAAAAGATCATAATAAGTCGACCTTAGTAATTCACTACTCGGAGCTAAGTAGATTGAACATATAGTAATGTCGATGGACAAGTGAATTCTTGGCCGCTACTGCATGAAGTTTGGTTTGGAGAAGGACTGGGGAATAGGGGATAGATTTGTGAAATGAGTATTCCTGCCCCCTCCTTAATCATTGTCACTCTTTCTATAGAAGTTAAACGCTGATATTTAATACCTTATCAGCAGCTCGGTTGAAAGAAGTCACGACTGACATCAGTCGAAGTTCCCTGCAAACATATAGCACTTTGGTGTGCATATGTTTGTTTATTAGTTGACCAAGTTCTTCGAAATTAGAGTAATAGCCACGACAATTCGCATTGAAGGAAAGTAGTCCATGGTGAGTTATAAATATTATGAGGATGGTCTTTTTGAGGCAATTGTCTCTATGTGACTGGGGGGAAAGTTAGAGAGGTGGGTTCAGATTGAGAGGGAAGATTGAGACGTGGGTCTCGGCGAGAAGGGAGAACAAAACCTGGGGGGAGAGGGTAGTCATACACCAGAGATTTGTTAGGTTGTATGACATTTTTTAGGGAGGAGTTTTCAGATGTATTTGGTGAAAGAGCTTCACCATGAATGCGAGATAAGTTGAATTCAACCAAATCCAACTTGTTATGTGGGTTTGGTTGGTTAATAGGAGAGCATTCGTAATGCTCATATTTATTAGTGAGATCAGTATCAGAACCCGCTTGGCAAGCAGATTCCGAAATGTGAGAGGGGCAGAGAGTGGTTTCCATGGAAATGGGGAAGGAAGGTGTATCCGAAATGGTATTGTCTTTTTGAGAATGTATTGGGGTTACGACATCGATTTCCAATATGGGATTCGATGAATTGGCAAGGTCTGATTCTGGAGAATTTTCCAGTACTTCATCATGCGGGTGATCTTGGGAAATTGGGTAGTTTAATTGGAGAATGGGGACCTCTGGGTCCATCTTCATGCTTCCATTAGACCCAGAACGTTTAGAGCGTTTGCGACGTTTACGTTGAACAGTTTTCCATTCACCTTTCTCGGAAGTGCAGGAAGCATTAGAAAGAGAATGGGTCATCGCATCGAGCTCCATTTGGGAGCTGTTATCCAATTCATCTTCTAGGGTATAGAATCCCTTAGAGAGGGCCGATAAAGGAAACTCGGGGGAAGAGTTATAGGAAGAATCAGAGGAACTAAAACTGTCTTGTAGACTATTAGATGATTTGTTGGTGAGTTGTTCATTAGTTGGGATTGTTTGGGTACAATCTATTAAAGCCTTTGCATTTGTCTCAGAAGTAGACTTATGGCGAGGTCTCTTCTGAGTTGCATTTTTTACATCTGGGGTTACTGTGTTATTGTTTAAGAATTCGGTTGCTCTATATTTTAGCGAATAATCTTTAACTTGGCGACTATCCTTTTCTGTGTGTTTTAAAACATCTTTACCAGGGGTTTTAGTAATGGTGGGAGGCGAATTAAGGGACAAAGAGACCGTCCTCTTGGATAAGTTTGGTGACCCAAATTGGTGAGTATGGGACAGTGTGTCTTGGCAGGAAGTGTTTTCCAAATTTTGTATTGGATGAGCTAGCTTAGTTTCATTGGTAGCTTGTTGAGAGTTAATGCTCAGGATAGGCTTGTTGATGGCTCTTTGGACGGGAGATTGAATCGAGGGCTGCTTTTGTGCTC
>JABUQX010051067.1:27500-31395 GCA_015478945.1 Trachelipus rathkii
AGGTCAAGGGTGCGATGACAAGTTGTTTTTAGGTGTTTAACATGCGGTTGCATATGTTAGGCGGTCATTTAGAATGAGTCCTAAAAATTTGACCTGTAAAGTTACAGGAATGGGCGAACCATATAAGGTTAGGTTCGCTGGAAGAAGGTGGCAAGTTCTTCGATTCCCTTTTTCTTAAAAAGCACTGCTGAGGTTTTGGTGGGAGAAAAATGGAAGCCATGGGAGCTAGCCACTGGTGAAATTTTTTAATAGCTAGTTGAAGTTGCCGTTCCAGAAAGGGCAGCCTGGCACCTGGCTATGTATATGCCTAAGTCCCATCGACATGATAGAGAAAAATTGACAAAGTCGCTGGATAGAGGTAACATCTCATTAAAATCCAAGAGCAAATTTGGTAGTAGCACTAAAACACTACCTGCGGAACGGCCTTTTCATCAGAGTAAAGTGCTGACAGAATAGAAGAGCACCGAAAACCTGGATAGATCTGTGTGACAAAAGGCATTTGATAAAAAGAGGGAGTTGTCCGCGGAAACCAAGCAAATGGAGTTTAAGGAGAATCCCCAGTTCTCCACGTTGTGTCGCTAAGCCTTTTCAAGGTAAAAAAAAACACCAAGAACCATCCCGCCACTGAGAAGGCTCCTCGGATGTCATGGTCCTAGTTTTACCAGAGGGGTCACGAGTCGAGGAATTTTTTGCGGAAACCAAATTGGAAGTTTAAGAAAGCTTGACGGCTCTCCAGAACAGGGAGTAAGCGGCCAGAAACCATTTTCCCTCCATTAATTTACACGGAGTGACAGGTTCAAGCGAAAATTGGTCTTTTGGTTGTCTGCAACTTCGGATCTTTTCCAGGTTTGGGAATAGGAATTACAAATGCTGTAGTCCAAATAGATGGAAAAAGAAGATTCCACCCAGATTCTGTTATATAAATCCAGCAAAAATGCTGACGCCGAAGGAAAGGGTGAATATGACGGAGCATAATGTAAGAAATCATGTCTGGACCAAGGGCACCTCCTCTGCCAGTTTGCCAATGAGATTTGATACTCTGCAAGTGTAAAAAGACGGTTTTAGGTATGATCTTCCCACTTCGCTGTTGAGAAAAATTCTGGCAGTGCTGTGTCAGTTCCTCTGTTTTTGAAAGGCTTCAGTGTAGCGGAAAGAACTCAAATGGCTAGCAAAGCTATAACCTAACGCATCGCTACCACCGCCGGAGCTGAAATCGTATCAGTTTATTTCAGCCCAATAACGCGAGGATGTGGTGAAGAGTCTTGGAGGCTGAACGAGATATTTTTCTTTCTTGGTGTTTTTAAAACTTTTTTCCCCCCAAACCTAAAAAAGGGTGGAAAAAAAGGGGGGGGTTTTTGTGGAGTTTAGACAGTCGATATGTAAGTTCGAAAATATTGTTTACACGTTTGACAATTAATTCGCCGAGATCTCGCTGCAGAAGCTTTAAAAATAATCATGCTTAGGGTGGTAAAGGTCCTTTTGTATTGCCTGTTGAGTTTCTTCTTCTCTCGGTTGGCTTGTGCGCACTCTTGGGACCACCAAGGGGTTGCCGACCGCCTGTCTGAGGAAGACTGTGGAATGCAAGCTTCCGCTGCCGAGATGACTATTTTCTGGAAGAAGCGAAAGGCATCATCAACAGTCGGAAATCGTTTTATTAAAAGGAGAAAGAAGGGATAGCTGTGGCCTGATAAAAAGGAACCACTCCGCTCGATCATAACGCCAACTGGAGTTGTTTTTGCATTGGGCTTGGAGCAAGCTCATTTAAATGCTTTTGGGGTAATGATGCTGCCGGAATAAATAATCAAAGCGGGCCAAGGTAAACCGATCATAAGGCGAATGGGAGCAAAAGGAAAATGTCGCTAAAGAAGCAAGTGTGTGTATCTAAACGTTCACATGTAGGGAGTCCTGTTTTAAGGCATCCCAGGGAAAAGGGGGTTAGGAGATCTATTAAGATCTTGGACTTAAGATGAGTGACAGAGTCACCCCATAAGGGGTGGGGGAGGTTGAAGTCACCTAGTATAACAACCGGAGCAGGGAGCTGTTTAAAAAGATCTGCTAAGTCGACTTTTAGTAAATTCACTACTTCGGAGCCCAAGTAGATTGAACATATAGTAGGTCGATGGATAAGTGAAATTTCTTGCCGCTCTGCATGAAGTTTGGTTTTGGGCGAGGGGACTGGGGACTAGGGGATAGATTTGTGATGAAGTATTCCTGCCTCTCCCCTATGCATTGTCACTCTTTCTATAGAAAGTTTAACGCGATTTTATATCAGAATGGTTGAAGACTCCACGATGACATAGTCGGAGTTCTTGCAAACATATACACTTTGGTTTACATATGTTTATTAGTTGAACCAAGTTCTTCGACACCATTAGAGTAATATCCACGACCAATTCCATTGAAGGTAAGTAGTCCATGGTGAAGTTATGAATATTAGAATGGTGGTCCTATTAGAGACAATTGTCCTCTATGTGACTGGGGTAATGTTAGAGGTGGGTTCAGATTGAGAGGGAAAGGTTTTGAAGACGTGGGTCTCGGCGAAGAGGGGGAACAAAACCTGGGGGCCAGGGGTAGTCCATACACCAAGAGATTTTAGGTTGTATGACGTCTTTTAGGGAGGAGTTTTCAAATGTATTTGGTGAAAGAGCTTTCACCATGAATGCGAGATAAGTTGAATTCAACCGAATCCAACTTGTTATGTGGGTTTGGTTGGTTAATAGAAGAGCATTCGTAATGCTCATATTTATTAGTGAGAGCAGTATCAGAATCCGCTTGGCAAGCAGATTCAGAAATGTGGGAGGGACATAGAGTTGTTTCCATGGAAATGGGGAAGGAAGGTGTATCCAGAAGGGTATTGTCTTTTTGAGAATGTATTGGGGTTACAACATCGATTTCCAATATGGGATTCGATGAATTGGCAAGATCTGATTCTGGAGAATTTTCCAGTACTTCATCATGCGGGTGATTTTGGGAAATTGGGTAGTTTGATTGGAGAATGGGGACCTCTGGGTCCATCTTCATGCCTCCATCAGACCCAGAACGCTTAGAGCGTTTGCGACGTTTACGTTGAACAGTTTTCCATTCACCTTTCTCGGAAGTGCAGGAAGCATTAGAAAGAGAATGGGTCATCGCATCAAGCTCCATTTGGGAGCTGTTATCCAATTCATCTTCTAGGGTATAGAATCCCTTAGAGAGGGCTGATAAAGGAAACTCGGGAGAAGAATTATAGGAAGAATCAGAGGAACTAAAACTGTCTTGTAGACTATTAGATGATTGGTTGGTGAGTTGTTCATTAGTTGGGATTGTTTGGGTACAGTCTATTAAAGCCTTTGCATTTGTCTCAGAAGTAGACTTATGGCGAGGTCTCTTCTGAGTTGCATTTTTTACATCTGGGGTTACTGTGTTATTGTTTAAGAATTCGGTTGCTCTATATTTTAACGAATAATCTTTAACTTGGCGACTATTCTTTTCTGTGTGTTTTAAAACATCTTTACCAGGGGTTTTAGTAATAGTGGGAGGCGAATTAAGGGACAAAGAGACCGTCCTCTCTTGCATAAGTTTGGTGACCCAAATTGGTGAGTATGGGGCAGTGTGTCTTGGCAGGAAGTGTTCTCCAAATTTTGTATTGGATGAGCTAGCTTAGTTTCATTGGTAGCTTGTTGAGAGTTAATACTCAGGATAGGTTTGTTGATGGCTCTTTGGACGGGAGATTGAATCAAGGGCTGCTTTTGTGCTCTTTGAGAAGTTGGTAGTGTGGGCAGTACGGGTAGACAAGTTGCAGTATTGCCTGAGTTTCAACGGAATTTAAGAGAGGAGTTCTATTAGGATAGGGTTGTGTTGGCGGATTAACACGTGGAGGCGTGGGGGTAGCTGTAATTGTGGCGTAAGTTTGATT
>JABUQX010051068.1:0-2500 GCA_015478945.1 Trachelipus rathkii
GGAAATCTGTACTCTAAAAATTTCAGCCCCCCTCCCGTAAAAAAATTCTGCATACTCTAATGTTTGAGGTCAGAGTGTTCTACAGGGAAATGATGAGTTTGTGTATATTGATGAAGATGCGATTAGAGAATTTGGAAAAACTGTAGAAGGAGTGTGATATAACATTTTCACTACCAGAAAGAGATTGGGAAGAGTCAGCAATAGCTAGAATTTATAAGTCAAAAAGCAGAAGGCTCCACGTTTTCAAAAAATGTTGTGAGTGCAGAACCATCCCAAATACGCGATACATACTCCATACAATGAAGGACAATACCCTTATAGAGAGAAAACAACTGGAATATTGCGAAGAAATTGTGAAGACGTCTCAGATCATTAAATTTCGGAACGGAAGGTTGTTTGTCATAAATATAACATCATCCATCCAAGAAAGATCAAAAGAAAAGGAAATTCCAAGAAGAATAATGATTGTGGAAGGTTTGACTAGTGCGTTTTCAACGAATATGTTATATTTTATGAAAAATTATGTCGAGTAGAGAGAGAGAGAGAGAGAGAGAGAGAGAGAGAGAGAGAGAGAGAGAGAGAGAGAGAGAGAGAGAGAGAGAGAGAGAGAGAGAGAGAGAGAGAATTGAGTTTTTGATGCACTGAAAAACTCTACGTTTTCTCTGACAAATTAGAAATACGAGAAAGATAAGCGGTTAGTCATTTCAAAACCACCCTCTAAAGATAAACTATTTGAAGTTGATTTGGGTTTACTTCAAAGTGAAATCGTCATTCTAAGAGTGGCATATTGAAGGTAATATAAGTATAAAAAAAAACTCTGAGAATCGTTACTATTGAAGTATTGATAGAATTGAATTATGAACAATGGTCGTCTTACTAGCCTAAAACAGCTGCTAAAGAAAGACAGGAAAGTAAATTAGAAAAAAAATATAGATAATAATGGAAGGGAAGTTATGAAAGCGTATCTCTTATCCTTGTGTCAGAATCTATCGAAACCTTCGATATGACTAACACCACTGCAAATAAATTATCGAAATGAAAAAGAGCAGATGATTAAGAGTCAGAATGAAGGAAAAAAAGTCTAGAGCTCTTATCGGATAGAACTAGAAATTAAATATTTGAGGAAATTGCAATATTAATTATAAATGAAATGAAGTTAGGTGGTAAAAGAGGCATAGTTCAAAAAATCGTTCAAAGTGGAATTAGAAGCAAATATCTGAGAGAAGTTAAACTAGTTGTTGCACCTCAGAAGAAATTAGGTTACAGAAATTGGAAAAACCAAAGTTTCAGTTGAAATTTATAAGATTTCACTGCGAATATGAGGAAGACGACTAAAAAGGTTAATCACACTTTCAAAGGAGAAAAAGAGTTTTTAGTTTCACAGCCATTAGATTTTGCAAGATTTAGAAGGGAAATAATATTAATCAGCTGTATGTCTTTCTATGATTAACTGTCAATGTTAATTACTTAAGGCAGTATCACCACACCTGAACAAGCAGAGTTAAACCAAGATTTACTAGTTTTAGTTTATGGAAAGAAAATGGACTAACTCCTCTATACAAGAGTGAATCACTTTGGTCATGCATTCTGCAAACTCAGATGAATCCATCAATCCGAAGCAGTGGAAATCTTGGGAATCAAAGAAGTTCGATCAGTTATGGATATCAAATTTAAAAAAATGTTTACTTGCTGATTGTTTAGTTCATTCTGTAGAGCAATTTTGAAGAAGCAGAGCAGAGTAGAAGAGGAAAAAGATGATCAAAGGAACCCAGAGGTGGAAGGAATTAAATAGTATAAAGAGAAAATAAATTAAGAAATTTCTAATATATTTGTTAATTTCCAAGACTATCAAAGATATGGGTAGGGGGTTGCACCATCTGATCAAGGTTATTGTGGATAGAGAAATGTTAGGTGAGTTTAGCAGCTATATCATTAGAGTTAGATGAAAGTCATTGTCTGTGATGAATAATGGTATCACCAAGAATAGTAATTTTATGGGAAAAGAGAAGACGAATGAATGTGAACTTTCAAAGAATTTAAAATTGTTAGTCAAGTTAGGGTAGAGAAAAACAGAACAGATAAAAGAGATGAACATTTGAGCACTGGAGTGCACTGAAATACCGCAGCTCATCCTAACACACATTATGCATAATTGGGGTTAGATAAATAAATACAATACGTTGCCAAATCGTTTAAAAATTTCCAAGCCGGTTTAAAAAAAAATATATATATATATATATATATATATATATATATATATATATATATATATATATATATATATATATATATATATATATATATATATATATATATATATATATATATATATATATATATATATATATATTTTGGTATATACTGTATAATTCATTAGCGATTTGGAAGCCTCTGGGCTCTGGGCCAGCCCAAGCGTTCTACTTACTTTTACCCATTCTAAGATCAGACCTGAATATATATTTATATATATATATATATATATATATATATATTATTATTG
>JABUQX010051068.1:7500-10000 GCA_015478945.1 Trachelipus rathkii
CAGTAGCAAGTTCCTGTACAATTTAGTGGTTCTTCGCCTTTCCTGTTCCTCAGAAATTCTGTACTACATGCTGAAAAAGCATTCCCACGCTCTTGCCTTTAACACAGTCATTGTTGTAGCAAAGGCAGTATCACGGAGGAGTGTCCGTATTTGTAGGCCATCAAATATCCCAGCTTTTTTCTTCTCGTCACTCAGACCAGGAAACGTTGAGCATATATAGCGGAAGCATTCACCATCATGGTCTAGGGCCTTCACAAATTGTTTAATCACAAAGTTTATGTGTAGTGGAAATAAGATGATTTTCTCTCTGTACAAGTGATTCAACGTACAATGTTCCTGTCACCTGGCGTCAAGGTTTCCCTCGGGTGGCCATTCCCTTTTGGTCCAGTGCTTTCTTTATCGCCCGGCCCGTCCCCATATGCAATAGAAGCAGGGAAATTTTGTGTAATCTGCTTGCTGACCGAGCGCAGAGTTTACCATTTTTTGGAGGTTGGACGCATATTAAACCATCCATCGTACCTATAATTGTTAGCCTATCCAACATGTCTTGATAATTTCGGATACTCCTCTCTCATCCGTAACGAGTACCCTACTGGAACCGAAGCATACCTGTTGCCGTTGTGTAAAAACACACACTTTAAACTGCTCTTGAAAGTTTCAATAAACAGTCGCCACTCACGTAACATCGTATGCTGCAGGTCCCATAGCAAAGTAGTAAGGCCTGGGCAACTTCCACTGCAATACACAAGGTTACCATCTGACTGGAAGAACCTCCGCAGCTCTGCTTCTCTGTTACGATAAAATGTTACTCTTGTGCCATGGTCCAGTAGTCATTTTTCATGCAACCTCGAAGCCAACAGCTCAGAGGACAACTTCGGCAAATACAACTCTCATACAAGATCGTTCAGTTCACCCTGGGTGAACAATGACGGACCATCCGACTGTATTTCATATGGATGATAGACATCATCCAGGTCATTGGCATCCATACATGTAGACGTACTAAAGTTTACCCACATGCTTCCCAGAATATCGACCGCAGTAAACTTGCTGCTACTGTAGATAAATGCGGAAGGTACGTCTATACAGCCTACGCAGTGCGCACATGAATTTTGTATCATTCCTAGGGAATATGTAAAAATAGGGATCCATGATTGCACGAAAAGTGATGTGATAGCAACCAAATCCGAGATTTAATAATATGGAATCAGAACTCCGAATTACTATATATTCTGCTACAAAAGTTTCATCCAAGAAAAATTTCACCTATTTTTGTTGACCAGTGTAATAATAATAATAATAATATAATAATAAAAATAATAATGATAATAATAATTTAATATAATAATAATAATAATAATAATAATAATAATAATAATAATAATAATAATAATAATAATAATAATAATAATAATAATAATAATAATAATAATAATAATAATAATTAATAATAATAATAATAATAATAATAATAATAATAATAATAATAATAATAATAATAATAATAATAATAATAATAATAATAATAATAATAATAATAATAATAATAATAATAATAATAATAATAATAATAATAATAATTATAATAATAATAATATATTTTTTTTTTTTTTTTACAGTTTCACCACCACTCACGGGCAAAGCCCTATTCAAGAGGGGTGTAAGATTAATAAAAAAACAACTAACACAATTACGCAGAATGAGCGCACGACGCGGGCTTTAAAGTGAGGGAGATTAAATTGAGTAGGAAACACAGAAGATGGAAGAGAATTCCACAGAACCGAGGTGGCAGGAAAGAAGGAGGCACCGCAGCGAACTAGTCTGGAGTTGCTGATATCAACACAAAACTCATGTGCCGACACAGCACCCCCTTGTGCTACGAGGGCGTCTTAAAGGTGGTGGCACGCGAGTGGAAAGTTCCCTCGAGCACTTGCCGCTACGGTACCTATAGAAAAGAGATAAAGCACCAACATCGCGCCGCAAAGATAGAGGGTCAAGTGAACTAGAAAGAACAGGACAGTTTATAAGTCTTTTTGCCTTTGACTCGACCCTATCCAAAAGCCGGGTGAAACCTGAGCCCCCCCAGATATGCGAGCAGTACTCCATCCAAGGGGTGGCCCCCCTGGGATGAGGCCTTTGTATAACTGGAGTAACTGTGAAGAGGAAAAAAAGTCTCGCAGTCTAAACAGAACTCCCAGTTTCTTTGAGGCCGCCTTAGCAACCGTTGTGATGTGAGGTTTCCAAGACATTTTTTTTGGTTTATGTTAAGGCCAAGGATGTTTATATTGTCAACAGGAGAGACGAGAGAACCGTCGAAAGAGATAGGAAAGTTAGAAGGTGTCTTAGAGAGGGAGATTTGTAGAAGTTGAGTTTTTAAAGAATTGAATTTCACAAGGTTCAGACGACCCCATCCGGAAATTCTATCCAGATCAGCGAGAATAGAATCGGAAAGATTAAGACGAGAGGCAATTCTAGAAGTAAAAGAGGGAGCAGAATTGAA